>SSNP01000018.1:1504946-1760556 GCA_006937955.1 Pachypanchax playfairii | reverse complement strand
GGGGGGGGGGGGGGGGGGGGGTGTGAGGGAGGGAAGGCAACCTGTTGTCTGCAGGGGCCTCATTACACAGACGCCAATGGAGAAGCTTTTAGAGGGTAATTAGACCGTCATAGATAGCCAGGGGAATAAATCGAACGCACGCTGTGTCCTCGCATAAATGAAATGTTCAAATGTACAGCTAGTTAGTGTTGGGAATGTTTCCTGTTTGTCTGGTTTTTTTTTTTCATTCTTGTAGCTTTTTCAATATAAAGAACCATTTTTCTGCCCCGACGGCGACGTGTTGAAATCGACTCAACACAGACCGTACAACAGTTCTGTGGCGAGAGGAAGCCTCCGCTGTTAGTTCCTGTAATTTCCAGCTTATACCTCAAGATGAAAATGAGAGCGGGATTGTGGGAAATGACAGATGTGGCTCGGGAGGGCCATTGAAGAGGTCATATGTCATCACAGGGTCACACATGCTTCACTGAGGCGGCAGGGTGGGATACTAATGGTGGTGGTGGGGGGGGTGAGTTTGCCTTCCAACACTACCTGGTGAGACAAAGCCTGGGAATGTGGCTAACCTGAACCTGGCTCACTCGTCAGCTGGGCCATAAGCATTTCTGGGATCTCTGTTGGCCAACTTGATGGATCTGCATTAGCACACACTCGGTCACTTTTCTGACTTTCATCTCCGTACAGCAGAAAATCTTGTACTGTCGACTTCTCATATATTACACCTATAAATCATGACCATCATTTGTTGTGCCGACCTTTTTTTTTTTCCTGACAGACAGGCGCCAGCTCTGCGTTTCCTTTCTTCATCCTTTCTTTTTCAGTCTCTTGCAGTAACTTGCTGTGTGTGAGTGTATGTGTTAGAGGGAGAAAGAATGAGGGCCTGTGTGACTTTAATAGCCATCAGTTACCTGCTTACATACGATACTCCTGCAGCCTGCTTGGGCAGATGGCTATTACTTTCCAGTTGTGAAAATCAAGCTTATATAAACACAGGCAAGACTGAGATGCACTGGACCAAGTGCAGCATCCTTCTGATAGATATATATGTGTGTGTGCGTGAGGATGAGGGCTGATTCTCCGGCGTCTGTCATGCACAGCCTATCCTGTGGAAATCATTAAGTGGGAGCATTAGGCCGTCACTTCCTGGCAGAGCATGCAAGTGAAATAAACGGCTTTATCACTTTCCAGGACAGGTGGGAACTTCAGGAACGGAATCAGAGTTTGATCCGAATTAAAAGTGAAAACAGATAGTCTGCCTCAGTTGCTTTATTGCTTTTTCCCACCCTTTTTTTTAAGCTGGGATTTTTTTGCAACCTGTTATTTATGCACAATATGTGCATTTCTATTTTAGAAAATTAAAGATGCTAAATGTGCTTAAATCAAATGATTAGCAAACAAACTTCGTCTTGTGGACATCCAAGCTGTGAAACTGTAATTTTCCAGTTTTATTAATTGTGGGCACCTCGTGGTACCGGCTGAAACCCGACCTCCTCGGAGTCTTGAAACTCTATATCCCTTTTAGTGTCAAGGTTGGGCCCGTCGTGTTGCCTCTCATGGAATCTGCCGTCACGTGACTTGAACTCCACGGTCCCAAACTGCTGAGATTATTGATCATTCGCTGTCCAGAGTGGGACATTTTACTGCAGCCCACTTTACCACATGAGGATCATATCATCATAGCAGCAGATAATCAATAATAATGTGGTAAATAATTCACATTTGGATGCCATTATTATTATTATTATTATTATTATTATTATTATTATTATTATTATTACTGCTCTCATGCTTTCCGTTGACATTACATTGATTTGTTATTAGATTTCATAGTTGAGTAAACTTTTCATAATTCCATGTTTATAAAATACAAAATGCCCCGTTTTATTTAGCTTTTTACAAAATAAAATATATATAATCAAGTAAGTAAATATTACTTCTAATGTGTGTGATGTGCACTTAATTTAACATATAAATTGTTATATCAATTTAAAACGGTACCTACACCACTTCTCTCACATACACTCACACACTGTTTAGGTAATTGAAGAATATTCAAAGTTTCTTTTTTCTTTATTATCTGAGCCTATTTATTATTATTATTATTATTATTATTATTATTATTATTATTATTATTATTATTATTATTATTATTATTTAACATGTTTTAAAGTACTCTGTCTACCCCTTGGATCAAAAAAGAAGCTTAAACAGTGTGATATTTTTACAAAAATTCCTTCTAATTCAGTTCTTTATTTCCTTTTTTACACTCAATGTTTGATTAAAACTAAATTTCCTAGCTAAGATTTTAGAATGCATCGAGAGGAAAACAAAAATTTGTGCACCGTAAGATTTGCCCCAAAAACCTTATTTGGTAAAGGACTTTTGCAGGAGAGTGCGTGACTTTCTGTCCTGTGGAGAGACACCGAGGCCGATCAGGTGTCCCCGCTTGCTGCTGGCCTCCGCTCAGAATCAGACCTGGACGTCCTGGAAGGCCTCGGACCTGGGAACGTTTTAACGCATCTACACCGCCATCTACTGGACACACGTGAGACAGCAGTTAGACTGCGATATTTTCAGAATCTAAATACAATAACTGCAACATTTTAAAATATTAAACAGCCCAAATAGTAAGAGTATTGGAAAGATTCAAGAATCCAAATTATATATCAGATTTCTACTATTTCATTATTATAATTTCAGGCTTTTGTTGCAGTTTCATCTTGAGATTTTTAGAGTTTTGCCTGGAGATTACAGTCAATAACAAGAAAAGCACTCAGAGACCTCTGCCAAGTGGACATATTGTAGAAAGTGTCAGTATCCTTAAAAAATTCCTAGATCAGGACGGTAATCCAGATCTCTCCCAAAATCTAATAAATTCTTCCTTGGGTCATTTCTGACCTTTCCTGAAAAAATCATCAAAATCCATCCATAAGTTTTTGAGTTATCCTGCTAACAGACAGACAGACAGACAGACAGACAGACAGACAGACAGACAGACAGACAGACTGTGATGATAACATTACCTCCTTGGCGGAGGTAAAAATCTGGAAATGCTGATAATAATATTTTGTGAAAAATGTTGATGATGTGTTCTAAGAGTTGTTTAAAGACAGGCTTTCTTTCTTGATTTTTTAAGAGATTCCTTTTCCACTTTAAAATATTTTTGTCAGTTCCCCCAATAGATTCTGAAGGTTTAGGTTTATCCGTCTTCAGTGGGACAACCATCTGAATTCTCCTGGGGACAGCAAAAGAAGTCTGGTTGATTTCTATTCAACTCTTGGCACGTACATTTCCTGGATGACGGAGAATCAACACCAACATACAGGCAAGTGAGTTGTCCAACATTTACCTTCATGTGTCCTATCATCAAGGGACTAATAATCCTGTATTATAGACTTGCTTCAAACTAGGTGATTAATCTGAACTAACAGTCAATCAGACCATTTAAAGGGAACAAACAGGCTTTTGGGTAGTTTAGTATCATCATGTGCACCACACTGAACATGGACCAGACAAAGCAAAGATCAGAGCTGTCCGAGGAGCTCAGAGAAGATTTTAGATCTCCGTGTTAAAGGTAAAGACTTCTAGACCATCTCAAAGCAGCTTCCTTTTCCTGTAACTATTATTATCAAAAAGTTTAAGGTTCATGGGGCTGTAGCGGCTCTCAGAGGATGTGGCTGCAAGATGAATTACAAACCAAAGGTTGATCAGACAAGATTGAGCTGATGCTATAAAAAAGGATAGGAAACCATTTATACTGATCTCTGAGGTCAAGATAAGTCACTTTCTGATTGCGTCATTTGCCACGTTTTGAACTATAATGGAAAAAACCAGGAGGGCTCCATCACTGGGTGATAAGCATGAAAAACAGTCAGGAATTCACCAAAATGTTGACAAGCCTCCAAGTTTCTGGGCATTAAAACTGGAACTTTTTGACCAGAGATATTTGGGAAGTTATTTTGTTTAGGAAGGGTAACATTGGATACATTTGGGTGCATCTGTGTGGTTACAGTATCACCAACAAGGAGGGAAAATAAAGTTTTACTCAAGTACAGTCTAAAGAACTTAATAAACTCCCCAGGGTTCTAGGGAATGATACTTTTATACTGTAATCTGGATTGACAGATATTCTTTTCTCTTTGGGGGCTCGGTTACAAAAACACGTACACAAACTAACAATCCAGAACAAGGCTGTATAAATATGCAGAGACTTTGCTTGTGCGCTATCATGTTTGTTCAGAGGGAAATCCCACAAGGTCCTGCTTGAACTCAAAGCACTATCAAGCCTGGACTGGACAGGACCCCAGGGTGGCCTAAAGTATGCTTTACCCCATAAAATGATCAATAATTATTATGTCAGGGTTAAACTCCCCTATCTAACCAGTACGGAAATGGAGTTGAATGTTTGTTTGGGCAAGAAAAACAAGGCACTTCATGTGCTCTCATGCTCTTTCTTTGAACTTTGAATGACCACTTGAATTTGGTCCAATTTAGGTAAAACTTTCTTTGTGAAACAGCTTATTTCCATTTTTCTTGTCACTGCACAACTCAGTCTGAAACCTTTTGTAAGCTTTTCCACAGATCTCTTGAACAAATATAACTTTTTAACATCTCTGGTCCAAACAATAGACTGGAATCCCATCTGTGTGGGCACAATACAGAATAAACTGCCTTTAACTGTAGTACTTTTACCATCTTTCCTCTTACTCTTATTTAGCTTGGCTGCTGGCTGCGGTATTGTGGTTTCAACCCAAGTACTTCAGTAAGAGTGAAGGAGAGAGCACATTATTATTCTCTCTGCAAGCTACACTGCACATGCTAATGAGGAAAGACCACTGGGATTTTTTTTTTTGTTGTTGTTTTTTTAGAGAGGGGAGATGTTGATGTCATTATGTCATTGAGGTTTATCTGAGTTGGGATCTGAAGGGGAGGGGATGCAGTTTCCTTTGGTAAACCTCCAAGGCCCTGAAGTGAGCACGTGGTTTTGCCAAGGAGCCTGTTTAAAAAGATTACTTAGTCACCACACCTTTGTTGCATTACAGGTCAGACGTTAAGGCCTTGCACTATGGCTATCCCAGTGAGATCTCATACTGATATCTTTTAGGCAGTCTAATGAAAACAGTTTTTAGCATTCACAGCTTTTTCTTTCAATCATCCTCGAGTTGGGGGAAAATCTCTCACAAAAACTTATCCTAGCTTAAACTTGATATTAGCTTGATATAAGCTTGTTTTAACTTGTTGCCTGAAATATGCAACAAGCTAAAACAAGCAAATATCGTGCTAATATCATGTTTAAGCTAGCTGTGGCAACAAGCTAATATCATGTTTAAGCTAGCTGTGGCAACAAGCTAATACTAAGTTTAGGCTAGCTGTTGACGTAGCCATGTGTAGCGCCTTTCCAGTTACAGGTAGGTAAGATTTATTTTCACCAAAGTTACTGTTATAAGCAAAGAAAATTTCTGAAGATCCAATACTGTTTATTTCTGGTTTATTGTTTCTTTCTTTTCCATTGTTTATTGTACATAACAAAGTTTGACTTTTATTAAATCTAGTTTTGATTTGGAAAAATGGGTCAAACTGACTAGCTAACTAGAATAGCAAACATTTTTTCTCTTTTAAAGTAAAATTAAATAAAAGGTTTATGGGGAAAAAATGAACATTGCTAAGATTTCTGTAAAGTCGTGCCCTGCTAGTCTTCATCAAGATGTTGTCTGAAGAGGCTGGGGTTTGTTATTGGGGATAAAAGCTAAGCTTCTAGATAGTTGAAATCCAAAATTAAGAGTGGACAATTGATACTGACCCACCACCACTGTCTTCCATGACATGTTTTCTAATCTCGCACACTCAAAAGTTGTCCTTTTATACAGATATTAAAGTGAACTTAGAAAAATAATTGTGATAAATAGCATACCATTTCTTCCATTGTTTCTTCAAACTGTCTTGAATTAACCCAAACATCTTAGTTTGATTAATGCTTCTTGTAAGGGCAGTGCCTTGTGTAGCTGCCAGCGTACAAAAAAAAAATCTTGTTTGTAAGATCTACACCTCCAAAAATAAAACAAATTTAAAAGTGGTTATGAGGTGCATTTTTGTGGATATGACATTAAGTCTTAAAAAGTTGTGAAAAACAATCTAGCTAGTCCATTGTCTCCAATCTGAAAACTAGAAAGTATTTTGTCACTGTTTTCCGCCCTTTCCAGACAAATCTGAGGTAAAAATTTTCTGTATTGGCCGAGGCTTTAAAGCAGTGATGTGGCACAGTGGAACTCAGGCTGATCCTTGTGTAGGCGGGGGAGTTCCACAGTACTTCAGCAATGTAGAACCTCACTTTATTGCTCTGATAAACGTCCTCCAGGGTAATCGTGGCAGACATTTGCCCCGTTTCATGCACGTTTCAACAGTGCTGCAAGTAACCAGAGCAAAAATGACACATGCATCCATCTTGCTTTGGCCTAAGATGTGTGTTATGGCCATTTCCCCATGTTCACTGCAGATGGGCTAAATATTAAATCAAAGTATCTTTAATGTTTTACCCCTCACATTTCTTTTCTGTATCAATTTCAAAACTGGTGCAGGCTGCATTTTTACAGTAGATTTAATGGATCAATGCCCATAATTCACATTAGCACTGGCTTAACATATAACAAATTTCACCATGGCAGCATCAAAGACCTGACCTTTCACTGTAATCAGGCGTAGCATCTTTGCATCAACTCAAGCTCTACAGACTTTCTGATTCTCTGTGGCAAAGAAAAATAGTCAGTGGTAAATTCAGTCTCAGGAAGAAAGGCGAAGTTCTGATGAGCCTTTTGAATTTCATGAACGGGTTGTTGCTTATTTTGTGAACATTATTATCCGCAGTGAATATAAATGAAAGAAATTTGGATTTTTAAGATGTTAGTTCTCCGATTTCAGCACTTCTCTCTCGTGCCGACAGTGGAAAAACCCAAATAGCAAAAGATTCAAAATGACAAACTGCAGGCAAACTAAAATTGATGGTTTCCACTGAGCCACTCAAGGATCAGACCGTGACGTAAAAATGGAAAACACGTCAGGTACCCCTGACCTGGTTAATCAAGACAAGGTTACCCCTGCAAAAAAATAAATAAGTGTGTGTGTATTGCTTATTCATAATATGCAACCTTATTTTACGGTTGATTGTACTTGCCATACATAAGGGTCTACGTATGAGGTCTTTGACTGTATTCCTCCATCCAGCACAGCATAAATAAACAGGAGGACTTGATAATCCATCATCCTGCGTGCTGTGGGAGCGTGCCCAACACTAACACAGCTCCTGTTTTCTATCTGTGCACACGTGTGAGATGGGCTGTGTGTGAGGGCTGAGATAGGTAACACAAACTATGTTAATGTTTTCTGATTGTCCGTGACACATACA
Source organism: Pachypanchax playfairii (assembly GCA_006937955.1). NCBI lineage: Eukaryota > Metazoa > Chordata > Actinopteri > Cyprinodontiformes > Aplocheilidae > Pachypanchax > Pachypanchax playfairii. The sequence goes on along the minus strand of SSNP01000018.1, from coordinate 1,753,160 downwards.
TTCTGTGCGCTAATAGAGGATAATCCAAATCAACTTCCTCTCTTTTTTCCGTTAATTTGTTTGTGTTTCCTGTTTGCTAGAAAAAAAGATGCAAAGACAAAATATGCAATTGTAGTTAAATTAAATAAGAAGACAGGATCTGATTTGAGGCCTAGAAAATCAGACTAAAATAAAACTTTTAGCTTTACATTTAGGGATTTTTCTAAAGAAAAACACTGTATACTCAATATGAGCTATGCTACATCGATACCACACGGTGGTGGTAGCTTCATGGTTTGATCTCATTTTGGTGCATTTGATTGCAGCTTGTTTTCATGAGTAGAACAAAGTATTCTGAATTATTCAGGCAAATGCAAAAGTGAAATGTTACTTTATCAAGTCTGCAATTTTTCAAACTTTTTAGGTACCAAATTTGAATTGCTAACCAAAATGAAAGCAGTCAAGTTTTAGAATGACCAGGTCTAATCCCGCAAGCCTGTTCTGTGAAAGATCTCACAGGAACAGATCATGCAACAAATGGAACCATTCTGTGGAGAAGAACTGGGTAAAATTCTTTTAGTTTGATGTGCACTGATGGACATTTACCATTGAAATTCCCAACTGAGTTCAGATCAGACACTAAAAGCTAAACTTAGCATTTTCTTCCAAGTCATTGTTTTGTTAAGAACTTAAGAACTTTCTGCTGAGATGTAGAACCGAACTGATTTCCAACCTCCACAGCAGTACTACCCTTTTCAAGAACACACTGTACTTTGGTCAATTCTAGCTTGTTACTGCAGATAAACTTTTTGCTAACTGACCTCATTTGATGTATTTTCTGCTTAAGCCCAGATTTACTTCTTTGTTGCAGTTCCTGTCACACAACACCAACAACTATCGTGAGCCAAAACCTAAATAGTAACAATGGTGGGGTCATTGTGCCCAGCATAAAGCGCTATACAATATCCTCATTCATTGCATGAGGAATTTATTTACAGAACCCTCTGGGTAATGCAATGCCACGCTCTGATCACACACCAGCCCACTGCATGTAATTATCCTCAGCTTTCTCTCCAATCTATCACTGCCCAAACTCATTCGTACGTATGCATGTACAGTGATTAAAGAAATTTCTGTGCCACTGCAAAAAAGAAAGAAGTGAGGGGGGTTCTGTCATTCCCTTCCTACCTTCTTTCCTTCCTTATTCGGGGAAAATTCTCGGAGAATGAGACAACGCTGCCAGAACGCGCCAGGCAGACGTGTACAGATCGCCAACTCTGCTAATGCATCTAAGGGCGCTGGTGCAGCAGTCAAGTCATAATAATTAAAGACATACAGCATCTCCGGGCTTCATTAATCATGGTTTATATGGACTTTGAAGCCATAATGAAAAACAGCTTGCCTTTGTGGGTTTATTGTGTCTGTACAAATTGTGGGGATGGCGTATGCCAAGAATGTCCCCGTCTTGACCGGCTGTTACAGGATGTGGTGATTGAAAACAAAAAGATAAGATTTGGTAAAAGGTCCAGCGGTGGTTACGAAGAGGTCAGCGGTCAAGGCGATGAGTGCTTTAGAGAAAACGTAACTGTTGACAACAACATAAGGTTATGTTTTATGGTTTGTACAACTGATAATAACTCCCAATTTAAAATAAGAAGAAATAAGACCTGTAAAACTCTGGAGATTCTGCGTCCGTTATCATGTTTTATCATCTTTAACTTACCTCTAGTTTCTCCAATTTTTAACCGAGAACTCTAGTCTTCCTTCAGGGTGCTTTTAAGTGAGATGGAAGGGAGAGATTACTTGGTATTACGCTCTTGGTGCCAGAAGTGGAAATTGCAGTGAGGATGTCAACGCCAGAGTTCTTTCTGCTTGCTTTCTCCCGAAGAGAGGAAGGTCATGCTTTACTCAACACATTTCATCCCAATTATTTGTGACTGCTTCTTGGCAATGCTATCAGTAGTGAGCAACGGCCAAAAGTATTCGTGGTTTAACTGAAGCAAAAGGATGACAGAAAGCAGAGGACTGCTCCGGACTCTCTGGGTCCAGGACACATGCATCTTCTCCCAGTAAAAGTCCGTTTGGCAGGTTTACGTTGCATTAGTCCACTCAGCCCGTGCAAATATGTGGTAGAGAGCAAAAAGAGGACTGTTCATCATCTTAAAAGGAAAGGAGGATGTCATTTTGTTTTCTTGTAAATGAAGAATCTTCCCTTTGGGAAGAAATAACCCTTTTAATCCAGTTACTAATCCGCATTACAACAACTCTGTGTGTGATTTTGAGTCCGTTCAAACTATAACTATTTACTTTGTTTCAATGAACAGAAAGGAAAAAGGACGCTGGAATTGACAAGTCTATATGTCCACAGTAAAACAGAATTGGGAGTGGTAATGACCTGGCAGGGATTCACTTCCTCTCCAGCAGCTTAGGTTTGTTGGAGTTTGAGTTTTATGGAGTGTTTCTGATGGAGAGCAACAGACAGATGAAAGCTCGAGCGTTTTCTTCGAATAAACAACTCAGGACAGTCTGAATTTGATGTAATTAAAAGAAGAAAGGATGCCCCCCCACACACGCACTAAAGAAACCATGAAGCTCTTTGGACCCTGTGGTTTGTCCACAATCCTCCCAGGTGAGCTCACACTGGGCCACCCCTACCCCCACCTCCCTTCCTTCTGCCGCAGTCAGGAAGAAATATGGTCCTCAAGCTCTTCGGCTTGACTTACAATATTTTGCTGGTAGTCAAAACAAAATTAGCACTAGTTTATTATTTCTATTTAGCTCATCCGTGACCTCCGTCTTCATCATCGTGGAGGAAGAGGGGGAATGTTTAGTTGCTACCTTTCAGACTATAAGGATATTGATGAGAATGAACATAGCAAGTAGCCCATACTATAGTTTAGCTCAAGGCTAATGAGATAAATGAGATGGAATAATTTCCAGTTTGAAGAAAATAAACTAACATACATACAAACCTGTTTATAAAACCAGCTGTGAATAATTTCACTGTAACAATAAATAAAGAAAGGTGATAGACAGATAGTTTTGGATCCATGAATGATTTCAGCAGTACAACAGGAAAATGAAACTTGATTTTATTTCCAACTGGAAATGGTGATCTAATAAAAACAGTTAGAGAACTGGTTGTAGTTTAGTTGTGCACTTTGATATTGAAGTGCAAAGTGAACAAAAAAAGAAACGCTACATTACATAAACACTTGGTGTTCTTTGTCTTTATAACAGCATCAATTTTTCTTCTTGCATAAATTTTGAAGGATGAAGTTATTTTATAAAATCAGCTTCTGATCTCTGAACACTGACGTACCTGTTCTCACGTGTTTCATGGTTGATGTTACTGCTCAACATATTTTGCCTTTTATGGGAGCACGACTTGCCCGTTGTGCTCGTACCTGTTTCTACATTTTTCTCTAAAAAATACTTGAAGAGCTCATCTTGAATATTCAGCCTCTGCCTGTAAGAGACCGTATATGCAGTTTTAACCTAAACCAGATCCAGTTGTTAGCTGAGTTTCAAACTTCATGTGAAAATTATGATTAGCATTTAAGTTATTCATCAGAAACCTGAAAGTCATATAAAATATTGGTTGGAAAATTGATTTTTTTCTTTATTGTACATTTTGTAAATTTATACAAAAATACTCTCTATATTTACATCAGTATTCTTGCTTTACAATTTTTGCACTACACCAGCCTTCAAACTTTTGCACCATTTACTTCTGAAGATATTGCAATTTACCCAACAGCAGCTTCTGAAGTCCCCACTGCCTACAGAACAAAACAAAACAAACAAATATGATAATAGCACCATCATGTGTTCAGCATGCACACTACAGCTGTTCAAATAACATAGACAAACAAAAGAACAAGATACTTTGACCAGACTCTCAGTTGGTTATTGACACAGTTGTCTAAGTTTTGTTAACATAATATTGTCAATTTATGACTAAAATGATGAAAAATAAGACTGTTGCCACCAAAGTATGTTTTTAACATTCTGTTGTGGTTTTATCACAAGAATGAAATTAGAGAATTGTGTTTTTTTTTAGATGCAAAATGCTGAAAACAAACAATGTGTTTCTCTGAGCCAACATACAACACCCCATCATCTGGTCTGATACATGTAACAATACTCCAAATAATATACAACCCTTTTGCATCAGTGACAGTGGTGCAAATTCAATTTTAAATGCAGGAACACGACTGGGACCTGTGTTAGTCTAGAGACTTGCAGACACACAGACAAGTGCATTTTCTGTTACTGGTCATCTTAATCAGATTTACAATCTGTGGAAGAGTTTAAAAGCTCAAGGCTGCAAAAATGTCCTTAATCTTCTCGCTGTTGCATTCTCCTTTTCTGCCTCATGGTTTGTAGATTCTATACTTGTGCCATTTCTCATAACTATACCAATGAATGTTGTACAGTGGCCGTCCACCTCATCTTGCTCACATTTTTTACTGTGCAGATACCTGTAGTACAAAACAAGACACAGCAGTCCCATCGATAATCCTATGTAGATTACACCAGTCGCTGCCCACAAAAATATAGTTGTCTGCATCTCCGGTTTTAAAAAAGCCAACAGTATTGGAGCCATGGTACATACAACAGAGTGTGTAATGTAGTACACAGTCATTGGTATTCTCGTATTTTTCCCTTTTACATTGAAAAAACTGAAAATGAGGATAACTCCTGTGACTGCCCGGTAGAGAAGTTCAAGGACTTTAGATGAACAGAAGTTGGTTTCGAGGAAGTGGACCCATGTTGTTAGCACCAGCCAAAAGATGGTGATCAAAACTGTGCTGTAGACGCTGAGCGTGAGGAGGAAGCTGTAGCTGAGAACTAAACTGGTGATGGTGCCGAGTTTATAAAGGAGGTAAACCACCGTGTGCAAGCCTGAGGGCATGCTACTGGAATTTGGAAGAGAGTTGCGGAGGCACAGTCGAAAGTCCACCAAGGACCAGGCCATGTTACAGAACGAGAAGGCCAGAGACATAACTGAAAGAGAGAGAGAGATAGTCTAAATAATGTTTCTGACACGTACACAGAAAGTCTTTGACTCTTGTCTTATTGCTCTGGGACTACGTTCCTGCATGTTAGATGTTCCTTTGCTCTAATGCACCTGATCTGAATCAGTGGTTGATTAACAGGACTTGATGCCATCCATGTAATTAATTAAACCACTGAAAAAGGTGTGTTGACGCAGGGAACCTAAAACATGTGGGATAGCAGCCATATATGACAGGATTGGACATGACTGATCTGCTTACTCTGTAAGATTTGCCACTCATTTTGGCCTCGTACATAAAGCTGTAACAGGAGTTGTGGAGCACTCTCCAGGTAAGTCTCAAAAAGCTTCAGCATGCTCAGGTCGGCAGCCATGTCGAAGAGTTCACGTCTTTTTTCATTTTTCCAGATGGTATTGAACCCTTCTTTCAGCAGCTCAAAATACCTGTCAACAAAAAGTCTGTCTTCAAGGCATGAACTCAAACGATAATCATGCATTTCTTTTACCGCTGCACACAACGTGAAGCATTTGAAAAGCTTCTTTCTGACATTACACCGCCAAATAAATGTGGTTATTCAGGTTTGCATGAGTCAAACTGTAATTAGCAAAATGACTTCCTTGTTCCACATTTCAAATTTCAACAGTTAGAGATTTACATACCTCATGAAGATCCCCAGGCCTAAAATATGCAGGGCAGTAGATTTACCCCTTGACATGACACCTGGCATGTTTTTTTTCTCTACATCCTCCCTATACCAGACACAGCTGAAGGTCTGGGTAACCAGCAGTCCAGTCAGGACAAATACTACAGTCATTCCACTCCATACATACTGCGACTCTTTGAAATATTTAAGAGCCAGTAAAATATCCGTTGAAATGTCCGCGACATAGAAGATTAGCCCACAAAGGGTAAATAACCAACGCCGTTTGGAGAACTTGGTTTGTTTGTTAAGCATCCTGTCATTGATTTAAAAAGCTTCCTTACAAGGAACACATAGGACCAGGTTTCCCTTCTGGTTCCAGGGAGGAAACAATGTCACTTTGTCATCAGATTGACTTTTAGATTTCCAGAAAACTCGTGCTGCTGGATGTTTGTGCCGCTGCAGGTGCTTTTCTGATCGCTCTGTGGAACATTGCAACAAGGAAAAGACATGAGTTGGATTTGAACAAGTGTTTGACTGCAGTCAGGTGCAGCGTCATCACTTCCTGCACCTTTGACCCGTCATAAACAATTTATGCTGATAAATGCCACAAAGTGCTCAGATATCATAATCAGTGACATCAACTGGGTACGATGAGAACTCATATACAGACATTAACTAAAAAAAAACATTATGTAGCTATTTCTTAAATGGTAAAATAAATAAATTAATCAAAGCAGTACACACTTCTTTTTTATGTTATAGCTTTTTATTTATGACACAAAAATGATTTAATCTATGAAATAAACTTTAAAACAAATCCACTCACATTCTTATGTGTTCCATTCTGATTAAATTATATTAACTTGATCTAATTTTCCTAAGATACACACAGCTGTCACTAATCAGAAGAATACAAAGTATTATACTTACTGAAACGAACAGCTGCTTGCAGTCATGGCAGACATTCTCACGTCCAGCAGCTCTCTGTCTTTTTTTCTGAAACTTTTAATAAGCCCCGCCTTAACAACCATTCAGCGAGTACTGTTAAACAATAAACATGCAACTATGCAATCGATGGCGAGGGCATGTGGGTGTGGACACACGTGGGATTCCAAGTTTCACAGCTTCCTGAGAACATTGAATACCTGTCTGGCTGGATCAGCAGCCAATGAGAGACAACGTGCCAGAGCCACAGAGTTTTACAGATTAACCCAATGTTCAGTTGCAGCAATTAACCAGAATGAAAAGAGGGATGTGACGCCCAATTTTGTGGCTTTCTTATAATCTCACTGTTTACTGAAAATGTGTAAAATGAGATCCTATCGGCTTGTTTCAGAAGTGAAATTTTGTATATCTGAAACTTTATAAATTAAAGTCAAAATTGACTAAAGAAAGATACATTCTCCCCTCCAAAGTTATGTAAGATATGCAGCATTTTACATTCTGTTCTGTCCTTCCTTAAAACAGCATTACAGTTGCATCGCCAGTTCAGTCTGTTATACAGGTGAACACTGAGGTATTTATAGTCCTTCACTTCTTCACCCATAATGAAAATGCCATTTGACATATTGCTTCTCCTCCTAAAATCTACAGTGACTTTGTCTTATTTACATTCAAGATGGGATGATTGTTCCCACACCAGGTCGAAAAGTGGACCACCGGTTCTATGTACTCGGTCTCTTGACACACAATCAGTCTCACATACTGTGGTCTGTTTGTCAGGTAGTCCTTAATCCAGGTGACCGTGGAGGCATCCACCTGTGTCTCCTGGAGTTTCTAACACAATAAACAGGTTTAATTGAACATGATCCTCATAGTGCTGCCTGCTTTTTCCAGATGACAGGTTTGCTGAAGAAGTTGTATGATGGTGTCTTCCACTCCAACTCCACAGCAATAAGCAAACTGCAGTGGGTCTTGAAACATGCTTGTTTGCTTATTTAGGTGGACCAGCATGAGTCTCTCCAAGACATTCATGATGTGGGATGTTCAGGGCAACAGACCTGTAGTCGTTAGGGGACAATGAATGAGATATCTTTGGTACTGGAAAAAGGCAGGATGTTTTCCATAGAACTGGTACCTTCTCCTGGGTGAAGCTGAGGTTGAAGATACACTGTAGAATCTTTAGAACTCTGGGGCTAATGCCATCTGGACCTGCTGCCTTGTTCATGTTCAGCTGCTTCTTTAATTGACTGCTAGATACAGACAGGCAGCAGGAGTAGAAATAAGGGACACCAGCTTCTTCTGATGTTGGAGATGATGGAACAGCACCAAGTTAAAGATCAATGACTGAGGTAGAGGGTGAGACAGTTGAGACATGACAGGGAAGCTGTGGATGAAGAGGGTGGGAGGTTTGACTGTGGGTAGAGGAGGATGATAAGCTTGTTTCTGTTTCTATTGACGAATATGTTCAGTTTATTGGCTCCGTCCAGACTTGATATAGTAACTAACAACATTATTACCCTTTTAACCTGGAGTCTCACTGTGCTGGATTTATTTTATGTGCACTTTGATGTGCAATGAAGGAAAACTTCCTGCAAACTCATATCATTGCAGGACACTGTGCTAAACATTAACTAAGTAGGATCTTAAAGCTCAAAGATCCATTTGATTTGAATGAATCACTTTCAGGTTTGATCGATTCTCTCCTCTAAGCTAAGTACCAAATCACGCCACAAGGGGGCAACTCTGAGCTTCAGGTTTTACTGAGCCCTTGTTTTTGTACAGAGGATTGAGGTATTTGTACAAGAATGATGTGTCTGTATGTTCTTACCATGTGCAAAGCAATTTACTTAAGTCGTGTTTAACAGGTTTAAAGTACCTGTATTTCATCCAGCTATGCATTTTCTGTTCCTGCTTATACCTACACAGGGTTTCGAAGAAGCTGGTGCCTATCTGCAGGGGTCACAAGTGTAAGCAGTGGTGCAGGGTCACATACTGACAAATAACTGTCACCAGTTAACCAAACGTGGTTTTGGTCTGTGGGAGGAAGAAGGTACACCCAAGAAGACATGCAAACTGAAAGCATAAGGGTTCCAACTGAGCATTCATCCTGCATCCTTCTTGCTGCAAGGCAATGCTCTGGACCAACTGCACCACCGTGCAGCTCTGCTCATTCAGTACTTACATTTTATGCAATACTTCTAGTTTCTGTCCGGTAAACAATATTTCAAAACACATAGCCTAATCATTAAAGATCAAATGTGTTTCCTGTTTGAGTGAAAAAAGTCTAACTGCAGGCCAAGTAGCTAAACTATTAACGTGATGTCCAGAGTATTAATAATCTTCTGTTCTGTCCTAAATCAGAATGAGGTTTATTTGGCCAAGAATGTTGTAATGACAAAGAATGTGGTTCTGGCTCACTTTTCACTTGTATATGCAGAAGATAAAAAGGCAATATTAGACATAAAACACACATAAGATACATTAGCAGTCAAATCAAATGAAAAGACTTTCTGTACTTTTATGCAGAATTCCCCAGAATATCAGGGTAAAAAAAAATCTTCAATTCTTGTTCTCAGAAATAAAAAACAATAATAATAATTCTACATCAGAGAATGCAGTTTGTTAGGGAGAATTTGACCTGGTTTGGTTTGGATATGTTTGCTATATGTAGGAAACCTCGTTTGTCCTTACATCAAAAATAAAAATGATACAACAGTGCCGCAGAAAGCAGCGCCTTCTTTTCACACTCCAAACCTCCAGGGGGCGTCAGAGAGCGCCAGCTGTTTGTCTCCAGCGGCGGCTCTCCGTGGATCCTCCCACTAACAGAAGAGTGACACGCCATTCAATAGCTGCCTGGCCCAGTGCGTGGAGGAAGAATATCACACCATCTGGTCGGAAACAAACCGCGTATAGAGCAGGAGTCATTAATTGGTTTCACGAACTGCATCGACATGGGGATCCGAAAAAAGCCCAACAAGAACCCGCCGATGTTGAGCCATGAGTTTGTCATCCAGAACCACGCAGATATTGTTTCCTGCGTTGCTATGGTGTTCCTCCTCGGACTGATGTTTGAGGTAAGCCCACATGTTGAGTGGATTTATTAATGTATCAGGGAGACGTTCCCCTGGATGAAGACTTGAAAACCTAAAACCGATTTCTTCCCCAAAGCTGACATGGCTGATCTGATCGGTTCCTCTCACTTCCTCTCTTAACCGAAAGTTTTCTTTGCACAACGACCTGCTGTTTAATTTTATCCCACAACAGCTTTTGAACAACATTTAAACCTAAATGTGTTTAATACATAATTAAGTGACTTCAGAAGTCGCCTGCAGGTCACTTTCCAGCTGGTGGATTCTGGAAATCAGTTTATTGAAAACATTCGTTTCCAGGCCCGTCCTTTCGATCAGGAGTTAAAAAACAACAATAATAACCGTATTTATGTATAAATATTTAGGTTTGAAGAACTGCATTACCCTCGGAGGTTTGCGGCACTCCTGGTTATTTTATGCGTAGATGTGTTACGTGGCAATCACACAACGATTGTCATCACGAACCCGCTCGCGCCAGCACTGAAAGTTCACCTCCTCGTAACTGATGTGCGATTAAAATGCGACTAAATGTGGTGGGTTGACCACCGGGATTCGAACACATTACGTTTAAAGTCGTTCTGCTCTACTTTTAACCGGTTCGTGTGATGAAACGCCTGTTTTCCGAGGATACTCTAATGTCCAGTTGGCTGTAATTACAACCACTTCCGGTTTGGGGTTTTCAGAGTAAAATGTCAGTCCTGCATCCAAAAGTTCTAGAAATTGTTGGAAATTTGTTGTTATTGCCTCCCTGAAGGATTGTGAGAGCCCGTTTCTGAGATCTTCAGAATTTGCAAGTTATACTTGTGAATTATTTGCTCATACATATAACTGTCAAAGTGTCCACATATAATGTCAGATAATTATAAGGTAGCCAAGTCATCATTTTGAGATACTACCTCATAATTATGACTTAGTAGCTCATAATTATGTGAAATTATCTCTGTTATTTTTTTGCTAGTTAGTATAAAACATACAAAACACAGTTTTGTAATTATGAGATACATTTTTGGATGTGACAGTTACTGTTGTGAGAAACAAAGTGAAAATTATGATACACTATTTCAACATTATGCTTCAGCATCTCAAAACTTTTGACTAAGTTGATTCTAAGATCCTGCAACATAACTCTGATTGCAGAGTCATAGTCATGACAGTTTATGTTCTTATTACGCTGGTGGAGCTGAAATCATGTTGAAGGCTAGTGGACTAACTCACTGCTTTACGACAGCCAGTGAATGCATCGTTATGTCTTCCACGTGACTTTTTAGTTATAAATATAAATGATTTAGCTATTTTAATTGTCTTTCAGTATGAAATCTTTTAGTTTCCCCTCACATATTCTATAAACATAATTTGTTTGTTTTTTAATCCAAACATCTTTATAAAGTAATTCATTTCTGTATATGATAAACCCATATTATAACTCATATTATTGCTACTTTTATCATAATCCCAAATATGCATTTATATTTTAGATTTTTACAGTATAACATAAAAACTATTTGTCATATATATATATATTTTTCAGCTTTGATTAATACAATTATTATAATATAGCACTTTTGTGTGACAATAGGTGTATAAATACAATTCTCCAAATTTCTTTGGGTGGTTTAAATTCACAATAAAAAAAATATTTGATGATAAATAACAGTTGCCTGTTTCAGTTCATTTTGCATTTTCTTCTTTTAAATCCACAGGTCACCTCAAAGTTTGCAGTAATCTTCATTACAGTCCAGTACAATGTGACAATCTCAACAAATGGTAAGTGAAATATTCAGACGCGTGTTATAGAGTTAGCATGAACTTTTCTTGCGGGTTGCTTCTCATTGAAATTCTGCAGCGGTATTTGCGCGGCCTCAGACAAACCCATTTGAGAGCGCTTCCCTTTTTTTCTCTCTCTCTCTCATTGAAGCTAAATTTAGAACGCCTGATTTATAAAGTTCTCTAGTGGCAAGGTTGTGCAGGACGAATTTGGGCTGAGGTGGCCTCACAATTCAAAGTACGGCTCCTTTTCGAGGTTAACACTCTTTGCTCATTTCAGACACTGTTGCTGTAAAAACTGGCATGTTTTCCTGCTGCTTGCTGGTGAATTTGGTTTTTTTTATCAGTGACATCTAACTGCTGACCTTTCTCTGTAACTTATTTACAACTTTTATCTCATATTAGACAAATATTCACAAGGGAACTGAGGGATTTTAAATGCAACACTGTTTTTTTCTTTTCGATCGGACTGTCACTGTGTTGTAATTCAGCGCAGTCCAGACGTACTAATCCAGCTCCGCCCTTCAGGGTTTGAACTGATTAAACCTGACAATTTCTTGCCTGAAGCAAATGAAATGTTTTGGCAGTGCATGTGTTTCTCATATTTACATAGCGAATGAATCAGACTTTAAAAATGCAGCCATGTTGATGAGTCTACGTTGCAGAAGGCCCAGATGAAACGGCGGTGAACCACTTCCACCACGGCATCAAGGACTTGGCTACAATCTTCTTTTACATGCTGGTGGCCATCATCATGCACGCCATAATTCAGGAGTATGTGCTGGATGTAAGTAAAACACAATCTCAGATAGTTCTATCTTTTAGAATCTTTTTAAATGGACAATTCGGATTTATGTTGCTTATCGTCTTTGCAGAAAATCAACAGGAAGAAACACTTTTCCAAAACTAAACACAGCAAGTTCAATGAGTCTGGCCAGCTCAGCGCCTTCTACCTGTTCTCCTTCGGTTGGGGCACGAGCATCCTGCTTTCTGTACGAGCCGCCATTACTTTGTATTGTCTGTGTTTACTTCACACACTTTATCTAAAAGACTTTTTTGTTGTTAGGAGAACTTCCTGTCCAATCCCGTCTCTCTGTGGGAGGGTTATCCTCACACGCTCATGCCGTAAGTTTCACTGTCGTGTGTTGTTTTTTTTTTTGTTTTTTTGTTTTTTTTGGATAAACAGAAAACAAATCCAACATTTTTATCTGTTATTTTCTTTCAGATTCCAAATGAAATTCTTCTACATTTGTCAGATGGGTTACTGGTTACACGCTCTTCCCGAACTCTACTTCCAAAAGACAAAGAAAGTAAGTGTTTGTGTCGATTTGGGAACGAACTGTAACTTCAGTTTTGGCTTTTTCCTGTTTGACTTCCTCGGCCCGTGTGTTATTGTTTGGAAGAATCTTATGGTTCTTGCTGAGATGAACATGCAGAACCACACTGGTGTAAATATTTTGACCACTCTTTGTGTTGTGTTTACTGTTTAGGAGGATATTCCACGTCAGCTTGTGTACATCTTCCTGTACCTGGTCCACATCGCTGGCGCCTACTTTCTCAAGTAAGTGCTGCCACTTTAAGGAAAGTTACAATTAAGTGTAGAATTCTAAAGGTTTTGTTTGATTATATGCTGCTAGTATTTTCTTTTTAAGGATGCACGCTTGTGTGTTTTCAGTCTGAACCGTCTGGGTCTGGTCCTGCTGGTGCTGCACTACTTTGTCGAGTTGCTATTCCACGTTTCCCGCCTGGTTTACTTCAGCAATGAGAACAAACAAATGGGGTAAGTTTATAAATCTTCTGCATTAGCGGTGACAGATTTAGAAAATCTCATGCTGTTTTTTTCTTTTTTCTTACAGTTTCAGCATTTGGGCCATCTTGTTTGTCCTTGGACGGCTGCTCACGCTGTCTCTGTCTGTCCTCACCGTGGGTTTTGGTCTCTCCACGGCTGAGAAACAAGGTTTCGATTTGGCTGCAGGGAACTTTAACATCTTTTTTGTGCGGTGAGTAAGAATGTTTTAAGAAATCCAGTTCTATTTAGGTAAAATCTGAACTCATATCCAGTCAGTCATTAAGTTTTTAACAAATTAAATTTCCAAAATGGGGATGTCCATCATTCCGTGGAGTAAAAACATAAAGAGGTTGTAAATTTACCCCTCGACATATGGATCGATCAACCACTCAGGCCTCTTCGTCGACTCTGCAATCAAACAGGAAGAACTCGGTTGTAGATAAGAACGTTAGCAATAGCTCCGATAATCTGCTATGAAATGCAACCACAACATATCTTCTGCTGAGCAAAGATAAAACTAAGTATAAGAATTTTTCCTCTTTCTCTCATTAGGCTATAAATTGCACCAGGTTCTTAATCTGACAGACAGTATTTCAGTCATCAGAACAAAAAACTCATCAGCTAAATAAAACAAACAAACATCCTGAATACTGAACACTTAAAATCAATGTTTGATCTCTGCGACTGTGTCCGGCTCATTAGTTGCACACATGGACATTTATTACTGTCACATGACACTTTATGCTTAGATTATATGTGGAGGAAGAGGACGGGAAGTAATTAAGGACAAAAAATCTAAGGAAAAAAACTCAGAATGCCAAAAGTCTGACACTATTTAACAAAAAAAAAAAAAAATATATATATATATATATATATATATATATAATTTAATTTGGTGATCTTGATAGCAACATGTCAACAACAGAAGACTGATGTGTTTCTGACTGAAACGTATAGCAAACAGTTTAACTGAGACAAACCAGTTTCCTGTATCAAATAAAATGCACAAACTGGATTAAGAGGTTGTAAAGATGTCAGACTGGAAGCAGAGCAGATGAAATGGGCCGGATGTGCCACATGTTTGTCTTATCACACTGATTTGTATCATTTTGAGGACGAAGTCCATACAATGTATTTTATTCCTTATGTTTATAACTCGTCTGCTGATTCAAGATACATTTCCAAACTAACAAAGACAAAAAGGTTTGGTATATAAGTGGACACAATCAAAACTGTTAATTTATTATTATTATTTTTATACAATTTTTTTTTATTGATGGTAACATTTTCCGGAAAGGTTTCTAATATTTACTACCTCCTTATCGACCAGGGTGACGGTGCTGGCAGCCATCTGCTTCACACAAGCCTTCATGATGTGGAAGTTTATTAACTTTCAGTTGCGCCGATGGAGAGAACACGCCGAAGCCCAGACCTCGAAAAAGAAACAAGCTCCTTCTAAGAGCAAATCAAAGAAAGACAAAGGTAAGAAGGGGAAACACAAGAAATCATCCCGCCGTCTTGAAGAGAGCTACACGGTGTCCATAGCATTAATATATTATGTTTAATCCACATTAATGGCAGTTATTTATTTATTTTGTGTCCTTTTTGTTTTCAGCCAATGGAGTAAACGGCGTGAACTCTCATGGAGCCGATTCACCAAGATCGAGGAAAGAGAAGTCATCATAAGACATAATACAAATCAATAAAAAAAAAAAAAGAATGAAAACAAAAACATTCTCCTGAGTTCCCCTCCCACACTTGTCTGTCCCTGGGTCTTCATGACTGTGTCCAGCCAGCGGATCCTTCACCCTCTCGGTTTACATCTCCCACACAGGACTGACCTCCCAGCTCCGTTTAGCTTTGCTCGTCATTCAGCTCACCTTCAGTTCCGTATCTTTGCTCGGCCGTGCCATCACGAATATAAAAACAAAAATTACTCGAATAAAAAGAGGTAAAGAAGATCGTATTTAAGAAGTGCCTGTTGATATGGATAATTGTTTTGTACAAAGTGTGTAGTTGTAAAACTTCAGGAATGATCACTTCACTGTTTCTCCCACTTTCAGGTCATTTTTCTTCAGATACTGTGTATTCAAATTTATTTCCCTTTTTGCCTTGTATTTATAACCGTCAGCTCAACATCTTTGCAGATGACTCTCGTCTTTGTCTTAAAGACTTTTGCAGGTATTGAGTTTATAAAATCTCTTGCGATCTCTTTTTTTTCATTGACACGAGGTTGTAATCTTTATCAGACATCGTCTGTAGTCTTTTTCTTCCTATCTAATCTCGTTGATTGAATCAGAGTAGAAAGCAAAGAGCCATTATCCTGTAAGTTCGTCTACAGTTCTGTTTTTTACAGAACTGCCAGCAAAGATTTAGGAGCCCGATGTAGCATTGAAGTATTTGGAGATTAGAAACGGCTTCGTTAGCACAATAGAACCCACTTATCTTGAGTTGACGTTAGAATCTGTTTTGATAATGCTGTTAATGACACTTTGTGCTTTAGTTTTTAATTACAAAACTTTGTATGAACTCAATAACAAAAGAATAAAACCATCCCTTTAATGTTAGACTGAATGATGTATTGTAAATTGAACAGTTACAATGTATTTGTTTGGTTTCGTTGCTGCATAGCTTAATAATGGCTGCACGAACGATTTGTTGCCAAAGCATGGACTGCAAATGGAATATATTTTTATTTTTGCTTCCCTCACACCCACTATTGACTGTACTAAATGAGCCTGGTTGACTGTTGCTGACCGTATGCCTTTTACTTACCTGCCATAACGCCATGAAGGCCAGGCAGCTTCATCAAGTTTCACTTTGTCTTTTTAGTTTTGGTACAAACATAAAGAATGAACCCATTTCGTGGCGTAGAGAGACATCAGTATTTGTTTGTTCTGTGCTTGTCCTGAGGGGGGTTTATCTTGTAAAGAAATAAAATGATCTGGTTATAAAAATAAACATGAGTATTCTGGAAACATTTGCTGTAGTTGTAATAACAGCCTGATTGATATTATCATAAATACATTTATTTTTAGGAGTGGTTGTAATGCATTTCATTATTGAAATTGAAATTGCATTGAAATGCATGTTATTTTATAGCAATTAAATTTTTAAAAAACACCTTAAATGTCATTAAAAGGTTTGTATGAGTTCAATAAGTTATACTGTAGGGACAAAACGGAGTTAGCGTTACAGATGAGCCTGTGTGGGCGTGGCTTAGTCTAGTCCCACCCACTTTATGCCAAAACCCATACTTATATTTTTTTTCCAGTTAGTGTTAGATACATTTTCTTAGCCAATTAAATTAACTTAAATGAAGCAAATCAGATTAAAAAAGCAACTAAACTAAAAGTTACTGTAGTAAATAATTTAATGACAAATCAGTTCTGTTTAGGTTTCAAAATGATTTGATGTTTAATGCTGTCTCTACATCTAAAGTGTTTGTTTACATTCTAAATCAAATTTGGCCAATTCGGCAGATTTGTTTGATTAAAATGAATGTCAAGACATATCAGGTTTTATTTTGCCACATTGTAAATGGTCACATTTTTTAGCCCGCCTCACTTTTAATCCAACCCAGAAACACTTTTTCCTGTGCACAATCTGTTTAAAATGTCCTTCTTCTTAGGATAGACGCATCTTGAATGAAATCTATAAAGTTATTCACTTTTAACCAGCTATAGTTTTCCAAAATCTTTTTTCCCCTCACAGAAACTGAGGACATGACCTCCACTGTGATCAAAAGCAGCTGTCCACCACATGGAGGTGATGTTGCACAAGATTCAGCTGACACTAAACACCTGCCTGCCTGTTCGGTCCATTAACCGGACAGTAAATCAACATTTCTGAACAAGCAGGACTCGCTTATTTATAAGAAAATAAATAAATTGATTCTAATGTCAAAACGAAGGCAGATCGTGTTATTTTTTTGTCAGTTTCTTGAAACAAGTTAAAAAAAAAAAATCAGTATTTGATAGTCACTGTTTTCTTATCTATACTGTCACTGATTTAACAGTTATAGAAATGTGATTAAAAGACATGCACTTAAATAGACGTTTCGCTTGCGGCACAGCTCTTATTTCTCGTCATTTTATAACATCTCATAAATGTTTATGAATTTCTGCTTACTGGAAGTCTTATTACTTCTGCTTTACGAGGTAAAATTGGAGTGAAACGGTGCGTTTAATACACTTTTTTTAATCCTTAAGAAACCAGAAAGTATGGTGGTGTGTTCTTCCTCACAACCTCAGCTTTAAAACATGACGGTGACTCCAAGTAACTGACGGCGGATTAAATGTCGACGGAGTAATGCTGATTAATCAAACAGCAAGCACCGTAATCCTAACAGGTAAACCGCCGTAGGGTTGCATACGAGCCGCCTCCCCCTCCCCTCCACGGCGGTAAGAGAGTTGCTGAAGCCCCGTGATGTGGTTTGGTGTGGGGGAGGATAGCAGCTACCAGTCAGATAAACACTCAGCATTGGTTTTGCACAGCAGGAGGAACATGGCGGCACAGTTAGCCAGCAGAAATGTTGTTTCACTACCGCGAAGGTCAGAGTCGCTTCGGTTAAACGGAATTTAACAACGAGGACTCGGATAAAAGTGTCGAATTGTAAGTAGCCGCTTGTCTTTGTGCTTCTTGTTAAAGAGAGACGGTGTGTTTTTAATTAGGTCTTTAAATCTCGGTTGTGTCTGTCTGTCAGAGGCTCTCGCCTCGGCTTTAGCTTGTTAGCGAACGTTAGCTTTTATGCTAATCTCGCCACTTGTGGCAACGGTGTTTTCTGCAGAAAACTCAGTCAGACGGTGAAGACATTCAGCTTGCAAAAAGAACCGTTGCACGTTTTATGTGCAGTTGCCTTTTTTGAAGGGGGATATTAACGGCTAAGCGTATGTTAAACAAAACGCACAATTAAGGGTGCACAATTACTTTCATGTGTCAATGTTTTTTGTGCTGAGTTAGCGAGTGACTGTTCCTTCAACACTGGATGAAGTTCGCCAGTTTTAGCAGGAGCTTAGTTAGCATGCTAACTGATTAGCTGGAGGCTAAAGTCTTGCTGTTTGGCAGAATATGAGTGAATGAAGACAGTTCTGAACACCATGTGGTAAAGCGGTGTTATGGTCGTAACTAAGCCTCTCTTTTTTTTACCTAAACTGAGGATTTATTTTTGTTTTTGTGCAGGATGCATGGACCACTCTTATTTTTTATGTTTTGCTTACTTCATCATGCATCGATCACGTTCTCTGAAACTACCGACGCGTGTTTACGAGCCGTTTTTAACTTAATCTGACGGTTTTAAACATCTGAGGAAGTTGTTCAGAAAGTTTTCACTTATTACATGTAAATAGAACGCTAATAGTTTTTTAACGTATGAATTAAGTAGTTATTAGGTTATCATATATGAGGCTTTAGCTGCTTTGAAAGCTACAAAAATATCAAGATACAGTTTGATTAACGTGCAAACCCCCCTTGAACTACAGTGATTCAGAATAGGTTTCAACATATTAAATATAAAAGGGGGGGGAACTTTGGCTGCTATATTTGGTAAATTGATGCAGAAGTAGACTCACTGTAAACCACCATGGAATTGTCTTCAATCACCCTTTGCAAAGCCAAAATTGTGAAACTTTTTTTCCTTTGGGGGTTAAATCAATACAAATAAGTTATGTTGCATCATGTTGTTACAACATTTGTAAGCTGCTCCAAACCCAGTATGTGTTTGGTTCTGTTGTGAGATTTGGATTTCTATCAACCTTTCTGAGAAGTTAGGATAAATGACATGCTTCATCTGGCATCCTGGATCCTACAGTGTGGATGCTGACATGCTGAGCCTACAAATG
This sequence comes from Pachypanchax playfairii, assembly GCA_006937955.1. Lineage (NCBI taxonomy): Eukaryota > Metazoa > Chordata > Actinopteri > Cyprinodontiformes > Aplocheilidae > Pachypanchax > Pachypanchax playfairii. The sequence goes on along the minus strand of SSNP01000018.1, from coordinate 1,734,093 downwards.
AGAATGGGGTGGGTGTGGGGGGTTGCTGCTGCTTTAGTTGTGTTGTGCTTGTGTCTCGAGTGCAGCGCTTTCCTTCCAAAGGGCCCTTCTGCTTGACTGATTCAAGACTATACAGACAGACAGCTTGTGTCATTTCAATGAGTGTCAGCACTTCTCTTAGAAATGCCGGACGCTTCTTGTGGAACCAGTTTAGCAGTTTCTCTTACATCACTATGCTCACCTGACAGTGCATGGTGCATGTCACTTCACTGTTATGAGAGTTTTAACACGTTTTACGCCATGAGTATCGTTTTCCTGGCGTGTTGAAACACATCGGAGCTGTTTTTTTTGGTGATCTCATTTACCTTGCAATGAGAGGGAGATCTTCGAGGAATTGTAGGACTTTCGGTGGTGTAAATGTGTCACCAGCAAGATTATATTAGTATCTGCGAGGAGGGGGACAAAAACGAATTTTATTTTAACACTTGTATTAGTTTTACTTGAATAGTCTGTAAATCAAAGCACTCCCCTCTTTTGTCAGCTCAAACAATCTTTTATCTCAGATTGTCCGAGGTTATTGACTTAAGTAGATTGCTGTGAAACAGATTGAATTTTTCCACTTTGCAAGAAACAAAAAAGTTCTTTTGAGTTGACCGAGTGTTCATATTGACAGTTTTATTAAACAAAGGTGAAGAGTCATTTTATGATGCACGTGGTACTATTGTCAAAAATTCTGTCCTGTTCAGTGTCAAGTTTGCATTTCTGCAATTTGTAGCATAGTTGAATGTTTCAGGTTTTTGTTCTGGAAACACGTCAGACTTCATCTGCTCAATTTCTCTACCTGCTTCAATTTCATTCAGGGTTATGGGGGGAGCTGGTGACTGTCTTTAGAGGTCATTTAATGAGAGATGGACAGGTCTTTAGTCCATCTCTGGGTTGTCTAGAGACAAACAACCATTCTCACACACCAAGGGCCAATATAGAGCCACCAGTTAACCTAACACACGTTGATGGGAAACATCATGTGACCCAGACATTATAAAGAACAGTTCTAATGACTAATAATCTAAAATAATAAATAATAAAGCATTTAGAATTGAACTGAAAATAATTGAAAACATTTCTACAAGCATGTGAATGTTTGTAAAAGTGTAGCTGGCTGGATGTTTTCTCATACTGTGTGTTGGGTGTTTCCTGAAAATAGTTCCTTTACTGGGCAAACTGAGAACCAGTTTTAGCAACAGGTATGTGACATAGTGATACCCGTCATGTTATATAACTCAGTCCCTCTCACTGTCGGTTTAACACAGTCCTATAATCTTTGCCCAACTGTATCTTTTGTTTAAATTCTAGATACTTAAAGACAGACTTGCTGTCGTGTTTACAGTGACCTTTGCCCTGCGACGGGGCTGAAATGTTGCGTCACCTGAGTGCTACAGTAGTCAAATTGTTTGACCCTTGTTCTGGTGCAAACGCTGCCCGTTCACGTGCCTGTTACTGCTCCACGAACACATCAGCTCAGTAGAGAGCTGCACGTACTTCAGCTTCCTACGTAACATTAAAATTCAATGTGAAGGTTCACGTGCTGTGATGAATACAAACTTCTATATGGAAAATTTTCATCAAATAACAGTGATTTTTGTGCAAAATCTTTAGTTTTCCCTAAATCTAGAACTCGATGATATGGTTTCAACACAAAAAATCTGACTGTTTTTATTTATTGAATAATTAAGATGATTGAAATGTTATTTGGTCTAAATGCTCTGGTGTGTTTTTGTCTTTTGGCTGTGGTTTTACATTAAGATGTAGTTTGGTTGCACTTGCGAAATCAGTCCAAAACCAGCGTAAAAAACTCTGATGAGATTGTGATTTTATTACACAGAAAATAAATACATGATTTGAAATTGTTCAACTCTGAATGTCATTGGTCCAATTGATTGTAGTTACAATTTTTAGGACTGCGTCGGTGCTTTTGGGTGTTTAACAAATTTGACTTGCAAGCTGAATCTCTGCAATTTTGATCACTTTGATGAAGAAATATAAAAAAATGTAAATTTTGAATATTATCAGATAGGGCCGTGCGATCTGACGATATAAGATCGTGAAGGATTATAATTTGATGATGATATACCAAAGCTCGGAGATCGTAGAACCATCTAGTTGCATTCTATCCCTTATGATGCGATAATTTCTTGACGCGTGTGTGCACACATTTGTTTTTTTTCTCTCTCAGCCAAGTCATGCCATTTGGTAGTTTGCGTCTGTTGGCACAAGTGACACACTGATGGTCCAATCAGAGCAAGCTTCAGGCACGATGTTGGTTTGTTTAGCTTCCTCCCTTTACTAAAGCTGTTACGTGCAAAAAGCATGATGTCTGAAAACAAGAAAGAAGAATTGGTTACCAAAAAAAGAACTTTACTTTAACTAAAAGAACTTTATATGGAATTGGTTTGGGTTCTCTCATAGTAACACGTTGCAAAAAACATAATTTGCAAAGTTTGCAGCGAAGCGGTTCGCATGTCGGAAAGCAAGGAGACAGACATCCGCCTCTCCCGTCCACACCAACTTAGCACTAGAAAAAGACATGACGGATGCAGTGACATTTTATCTGGCAAAGCACATGGTTCCGATCCAAACTGTGGAGAATGAGGGGTTCAGAAGACTCCTAAAAGTAGTTGATCCGCGGTACGAGGTACCAAGTTGAAAATATTTCTCCAACACTGCCATTTCCAAAGTATTCCGTCTGCCGTGAGAAGGTGGAATAAAAAGTTAAACGCGCCTAATTTCATGCCACAACCAGTGAAACGTGGTCCAGCCGCACGTCAGAGCCTTATTTATCTCTGATGATCCATTTCATTGAGAACTGGGAGCTCTGCTCTGTTGTTTGTCAACTTTTTAGTTTGATTATGTTTATTGTAATAGAATATATTTGCTATATTTTTTCCTAAATTAAAACAAGTATTAAAGTACCCTGTCTGAAATTATCTTTTATCTCATTTTCTGTGATGAGGTATGCTTTTAAAATGATTTTTACTGGTAAATAACTACCAAAATATCTGAATTGTTGAAATTAAAAAAAATCGTGACTTTGAAAAAAGAAAATCGTGATATGACTTTTTTCCCATATCGCCCACACCTATTATCAGATAAATCTTTATTGAAACTGTTTATTTGCTTAATATTCATATATATTAAATGATTTATTAACTTGTCCCTGTTTTTCTTTTGGAACTTCTTAAACTGTTTCAACACTTTGACGGATGTACCTGTGGTAAACATGCTGCTCTTTGTCCATATTAAGAATCTGTTTGATTAACTATTCAGCTCTCAGTGTAAAAAGTCATCAAAATGTTCCTTTCCCACATAAATGTTAAATATATAATTAAATAGATATTCAAACTGCTTTTACAAAGAAAATGAACTACTTTTTAAACACATCGTATCTGACTCGTGTCTAATGCCACTCTTTTTGTCTCTGACATTTAAAGTTAAAACTCCAACTGATGGATGAACGTGAAGTGCACTGCGTGTGAGGGACAAACGTAAAAAACATGTGGCTTCTGTACAGGTTTAGATTGAACAGATTGGATGACACTGTTATCTGTTCATCCCATGCTCTAAAACGACTACGGTGTATTCTTGAGATGTTGCACCCTTCCCCTTGTTATCTGTTTGCCTTGTCTCACTGGGCATCTCACCCTGCTGTCTCTGCATTTGTGTCGTCATGGAAACAGCAGTGTGACAGGTCTTGGGTGGGCGTGAGGGATGAGCTGTGGGGTAATGGCCAGGTTTTTGCAGCACGGAGAGACAGACAGAGCGAGGGTAGGGGTGAAACTGTACAGAAGAGATGTCTTAAGTGAAGCGGAGATGGTTGATGGAAAGCTGAGGTGGTTCTGACACGGAAGGGATGAAATGGGGATTATTAACTCCCGTTCTGCTTCCAGGCTTGTTGTCATTGTGTTATTAGCTGACCTCAAATCCGCCCCCTTATCTGTCTGCGCCAACATCAGTTTTGTGAGCATCAGCCTAAAGGGGTTCTTTCCTGGTTAACCATATATGTTTTCTAGAAATTCAGCTACACTGACATCTGAAATTAGGCAGAAACGTGCTTGAGCTCGATTAGCATTGACCCACCTTTAGTTTGCACACCTGTGTTCTGCTGTTAAAAGGAAAATGCATGTGATCTACGACTGACTATGCCTGTTAACACAAGATGCCCTCGATGCTCAGGCACCGGCATCGACATGTGTTGCATCAAGTGTTAATGGAATGAGCAAAATTTTCTGTAGGGATAATTCCCTTTAGCATTGAGCTCGTGAGACAAATAAAAGAGATGGAGAGATACAGTTTGAATAAACTACAAGCTTATATGTACCTGCAGTAAGTCTTGATGTAGGGACTCAATCGCGTTGACAATAAGCTGGCAATGTTAAGTTGTTTAAAATGAAACCTGGCTACTTCAAAATTGGTCTAATTTTAGATTGTCATGAAACAATATCAGTATGTCAAAAATATATTATTTTAGTTATCTTTTAGAGGAAAATGTGGAGATATGTAAAACAACGGGTCTACATGCTGTGTACTTAACCTGCAGTGTTGGTAAACAAAAATCTGTTAAGCACAGAATGGAAAGAGATATTTGTGACAAGTTGTCAAAGAGGGTCCTGATCTGGAGAGTGAGATACGTCAGAATACGGCACATGTACAGTTTATGAATAGGTGAATTTAGGTTCTACATGTTTTTAAGGCAGTAAACTGTATAAATATGTGATCTGCAATGTAAAATCTAATTGTCTTGATTTTGTTTTATGAGCTGAGTCAAACCGCTTTAGTTGCATATACAGTACAGTATATAGAATACTTCATGTAGTATTCTCTGGGTTTGTTCAGTTATTCAGATTAGGAGGCTCTCAGTCTCTTTCTCACAACTCATGTTTATATGCATAGTTCCCACTTTCCCAGAATGGACTTTTCCTCAACATCCCTGGTACTATGTCAAGTTGACTTAGCTTTGCAAAGTAGCAGAAAAAAAGAGCTCCTGTAAAGCTAAAGGAGTACACACACGAGACTGCACACACACAAGTCAACAATACTACATCTCTTTTCTACATAAAATAGCCAATGTTCATCCAAAAATCGTAGTTTACAGCAGCCGCTCAGTCTTAAGGAGAACGTAATTTAATACAGCCAGAATGAACTTCACTCAGATTGAGTTCCTTCGTCAAACAGCAGCCCTGTTAGGTTAAAAGACAATATTACAGATGTTCATTGTTATGTATAACACTGTAGGACAGACAGGAATCATATCACCTTAACAAACAATGCCATCGTCACCCAGCTGATTCCACATATGCAGTGTAAGTACAGAGCGATGTGGCTGTGTGGGCCTCTGTTTGGTTTGGGCTTCCTATAGGAAACACAATCAAACTTTAAATTATTTGAAAAGCATAACAATCCATTTAATTCACCTTGGTGTGAGCTATATCTTCACGCTCTTTAAATTGAAAAATGTTGTACTTAGTAATCATAGAATAACTTAAACATCCTGTTTGGAAAACTTTAAGTAACATCATAGCAGAGCCTCTCTTGTGGAACCCCCTTAGAGAGAGAGTGGGCCTGGGCTCCAAGGATCTTGATGCAAGCCGATGATTTCAGTCGTCCACGTTCCTCCACTTATCTAGGTCAGCTGCAGTAAAGTGCATATTGATTTCTAAAGCTAGATGATATTGTTGCTAAGAAGATGCCCCCAGCCAGTTTGGCTAGAGCAGAGGAGACAGCAGAGGTCACATGACCATGTAACAGTGCTTCTGCAGCTGCTGTCCCTTATGTTGTGAGCTTTGTGTTGTGCTGCTGTCCAATATGGTGGCTCTAATATCTGAGAGCATTTCCAGCATGTTGGTAGATCCTCTTCATTTCAATAGAGTTGAGTGTTCTTTTCCACTACTAGCAATAACACCAGGAATGAGTTTCTACTATTGGAATAATTCATACATTGATGCCTATTGGACGGGGCTGCCAGTAAAGATTTAGGAGTGTGGCATCCTAACGTGGGGGGGTGAATTACCTTCACTCTGTTACAATGTGTCTGGCGCTGGGTGTTAGCATGTGGTTGGCACCTTTCCCACTGCCCAGGGTGAAATCCTTGGCACAGAGTTAAAGAGTAAAAATTTGGATTGAGCAAGCTCCCCGCTGGAGTTCGGTGGGTGGTCCAGAAATATACTGTACCCCCCCCCAAAAAAGCGTATACATTATTTTAAAACAAGGGTAAACTCACACATTTAGTGTTGTTGCTGGTTTAACTACTGTAGCAGGAATGATGTGCTAAGCAGCAGCAGCATTTCTCACTTGCTTGTTATAAAGCCAGAGGAATGTGGAGATTTAGTTTCAGGCTTTTCATTGCTGTACACATTGTGAGGGTCAAACTCTGACTGGTATGATTCCATTGAACCCCCCACCCCCACCCCACCCCTCTGTCTCTTCCCCACAGATCTCTCCCATTCTGATGACTCAGTATTTTTATCTCACCTATATGGTTTCTATATGTTACAGAGGCTTCTTATGTGACTTGTTTACCATTCATGCAGTATAGTCAGGATGTATTTGAGTAATACCGTTAACCCCCTTTTATCTCGCGCTATAAACAAAAAAATAAAGTATGAACAGCTGAACATTGCCTGCTCTGTATTCAGGATTTGGGTTACTTGGTGGATGTGTATGTTGTTATATTTAAATAAAGATAAATTCCTTTGAAAGGCATTTGTAACATGAGAGGAAGTTCACAGCTGTTCAAGCCCCTTATTTGAGACAACATTATGCATTAAAAACTCCAGAGATCCTTTAATTATCATTTCTCTAAGCATCTGAAATTATTTGCACTCCATAGTGGTTTTTAAACATATTGTTTTGAACCTTTTATGGGGGAGGGAGCACAGTTCAAGTTTACTTGTAAAACGTATCGCTTTACTTTTTATTCCAAGCCAACAGCCTGCAAACAATAAATCACACCAGCTGTGTCAATTTGAAGTGAAGAAATTAATGCCTTGCCCACATGCTTCAATCTGACTGCATCATGTTTTTTTTTTATTAAAGTTAAATAACCTGGCAAAAACAAAGAGTTCTAGCAACTTGAACACTGTTTAGGAAACAGGAACGTATAGATTCCTTGGCTTTTGCCTGGAATCAAACCATTTTGGCTAACAATGCCATAGTTTTGTTTTATTTTATTCTGATCTGTGAAATAACTAAATGGGTAATTTACAGTAGTGGGTCTTTAGTACAAATGTTTTTACTAAATGCTGAAGACTCAGTTTGTTTTTTGTAAAAGGTGTTTGCTAAATTCAGAGTAACACAAGGCTACTTAGAGGAAAATATGGATTTAATACGCTCACTTTATTGCATTTTAAAGCAGTAAAAAATAACTTTTACAACATTAAGCTAAAGTTTTGAAACTTGTCTAAGTGGATACCTACCGAAAAACATGTTCAGCTTCATATCAGACACGCTGTGCATCTCCTTCACAATAGACTAAATAACTTAAGTAATTCGGGTCTCAGCCGGAAGTGGTGTTCTGGTGATTTATGCTGCCCTGATGAAAAATGCTGCCATAGTACGAATTGAAAACTTATTTCATAATGAGATTTCATTCGAAGTTTATACAGTATTCTTGTTTATGGCGAGTGTGTCCTGTTAATTATTTAATCATATTTTTATGGTCATTCCCTGATATTTTCTATATAAAAGCGCTCTGGGTCCTTGTCGGTCATTGTTGGGTCCTTCTCCTCTGGGTGTGTCCAAACATTTGCCTGTCGGTCTGACAATGTAAAGAAAGTAAAAATGACATCATATTTAGTGTTCCTGTCCTGGGAGAATTTATTTAATAGGTAAAATGTATTTATGGAAAAATATAGAAACAAAAATAAACAAATCTGTTTATTGAAGTCAAGACTGTAGAACGGCACATGTGCAGAAGGAATCGGTAGCATCTCAACAGGTAGCATTTTTCAACAGAACACCGGTTCGAGCAACGGCCGTCAGAGACACGGCTGTGGAAAAGTTATTTAGTACTGCTTTAACATAAAGCAAAACAAAGGTGACATATTGAAGTCCACTTGTTGAAATATAATGTGCTAACAGGACAAATGTAAATAAAGTCTCTGTGCAGGGTCGCAGGGGGCTGCTTCTTATCTCCAGCTGTCATTGGACGAGAGGCTGGACAGATCACCTATGGGTGCAACATTAAAAATAGATCATTGTTCAGTATCAGCTTTAAAGTCATCATTTTTTGGTATGTCTTCAGTCAGTGGGGCCCAGTCCTGGTCCTTGAGGGGCACGATCTGGTTTCTCTTCACCCAATCATATATTTTATCGATGGGTGTTTATAAAGCTTGTGCAGAAGTTCAAGGACATGCTGAACAGGTAAGTCAACATGCAGGACAGTGGCCCCCCAGGAACAGGATTGGATACCACTGTTTTTGGTACAACAGATTTAAGACATTTTTGCACTACGTTTTTACACAAGATTGGTTCTTGCAGTTCATCTGGGCAAGTTTTTAGAACATGGTTTTAAATTTTCCACCTGGGTTTACGTAGCGTGCAGTTACTGTCATGTAACTGTCCATCAAAACAGAATGACAGTTCGATAGCTTTTATTTCTTAAGCCGTGTAATTTGTTGCCTTTTTGTTTCTTTTTGGTTTTTTTATGAAAGCTTTTCAGAGCTAAAACATAGTGTAAATAGAGAATATGACAAGACGAGGGAGAAGAGGGTGTTTAACTTTTTGCTCTGTCTTGTCCAATTCCATATTCCACAGTCAGAGTTAGTAATTATGTAATATCAGGGTTTAAAGTCATCGCCCGAAATGTTGCTCCAGAGATCATTACCATGTTCACGCTTCTGTTCTGTTCATTTCCTCCATGATTTGTAGTTTTACATAATAAACTGACATTTCAACAGATTTGTGGATGTTTAGATTTCCTCTGCTGCTTATTTATTCTCAGTGTGTTAATTTACTTTTAACCCACGTTGTCTTAGTCTTTAGCTGATAAAGTGACATAGTTATGTCAGATGATCCTTCTTCTTCTTCTCCTTCCGTCTGTGTTAACATGACATCTCATTCTGTTCCTGTTTCCTTTGTACAGCCCCAGGCCTCATGGGAACTAATTCCTTGCAAACTGTGACAGGCAATAAAAGTCAGTGGGCTCAGTAGATAGCTGGCATACAAACCAGTCAGACGAACCATTTTAAACCAGTTTTAAACGATCAGTTTCTTCCTGCCTGCTCTCTTTCCAGCACAACATGTTATTTGCACGGTTAATTCAGATCCGCCCACTTTTACTTTCTCTTGTCATTCTTACTCAACCATCACAACACATTTTACAACACTTCTTATCAGTTTCTTTATTGTTTTTAAACATTTGTTTTTACTCACAGTGAAATCAAATGAAAGAACCAGTTACGGCCATTTAACAAACGTGGGCGCAAAGTTTGCATCCTGCTAAATAAACCCCATTCAAGGCTGCAAGATTTGGGGGATTATTCAAATTATATATGCCTCCATTTCTGTTTGTTCACATTTACTTCTAATTTAACAATTATTAGTTCATTAGAAGTGGTTTGTGGTTCCAGTTCTTCAGCCAGTATTACACAAGAACAGGAGTTTCAGTGATGCTGACCAATGATGCACTTTTAAAATCTTTAAGACACCAAAAAATAACAATGTCAGATGATGGGTTGATGATGTTTCATATACGTCTTTACTTTCCTGCATCTAGTCAGAAAATAGTATTTAAAAATACTGAAAAGACCAGGTCCAAAAATCTGCTCAGACACATGATCTGTGTCTGCACCAAAGTAAACAACTCTCTGGTGCAGAAGAGGGAAATAGTTTAAATACATAATTCTGAAGGAAAAATTGGAAGACTACAATAGTTTCAAAGCAAAGTTACTTGAGCAACGTTTGCTCATGTTGTTAGATTGTTGCTTTACAGTCATGGCAGATGTTTATCGTTGAGAGGATACGTCTATCTGCTTTTCCTGCTTCTTTAGAATCTCTTGGTCAGTTGGTTTTAGTAAAAGAGAAATCACAGCGTCTCTGTGTTTCTGAACTCTTTTAGTTCACTGTACAGATGAGATGGGCGGCGATGTGGTAGTCTGTACTGTTGTTTCAAACAATAGCCATAATATTTCTCTGAATATTGTTTCATCATCTGCTGCAAATTTTATCCCTGTCACAAGTGAATATGGTGAAATTTTAATCACGTCCCTATATATTGTTGCTTCTGTCCTGTTTTCTATGTTGTGATGTTTACAGTTGCACTGCAGTCTAATCAGTCTGCCATTGTGTCATTTTTAATTAAAGACACTTTTTTTTATACTTTATTTTTTTATTTCAGTTGAAATAATTAAATTAAATACCATAGAACAAAAAAAAAACATACACAAACACAAAAAATAATAGTAAAAATAAAATAATTAAATTAAAAAAAAAAAAAAACAACCAATAAAGAAAACAAAAAAATGACAGAGGAGGAAATATACATACAGTATGTGCACATATTAGCATTAGATGGCCTTAATTAAAGACACTTTTGAGTCATTTTATAACAAAACACTTCTAGATTATTTGAGCCAAATCTAAACTTGTTTTACCTTCGATGGATTCACGGTGCGGTGGCCATCAGAAACCAAAGAGCAGGAGGAAGGTGGAGGCAACAGAACCCGCTGAAAGAACGAGCAGAACCTCAGCTGACTGGAGATTTTAGAGAGCTAGTGATGGTTCTGAAAAGTGTCAGAAATACAACACTTATTCCCTCTGTGCTCTACAAGTGCACTTTCAGATGCGACCTTCAGTTAGCAATCTGCAGTCTTTTATCTTCATTTTGTTCAAATCACTTTGTTCCATGCACAACAATGAACACACTTGTCTGTTGCATCCTTCATAAAAAAAGTGGTTAAAACCTTTTTAAAATGTTTTAAATTACATTCAGTAAAAACACAAAAGAGCAGACGGTGACATGCTGTATCCCGGTATGATTTAGGACGTTTGAACAATATTAAAAACTTAACTCTGCTCTTCTTCTTCTATGTGAGTCAATAATGTGAAAGTTCAGCTGATAAGTGCTGTTTATGGAACCGCTTGATTATAACAAAAACCTGGCAGGTTGAAGCTTTGCTGCATTTCTGTCTCTTCATACACCTACAGAGTTCTGTAACCTGTTGCACGCTGTGCACATCAGGCTTTTCAGTACAGAGCTGCAGGGAAAACCCCTAAAAATGCAAACCTGTTGCACATGGAACAAAGATGTCTTCCTACAAAGTAAAACAGTCAAGTTTAAATTGTGTGGTTGCCTTTTTTTTTGCATGAATGTTATTCTTACTGTACGACTTGTTCTGCAGCTGCTCCTGCAGTTCAGCAGCGTTACTGGTACCTGCAATGGAAACGAGTTGGAGATTAATACATTTCCTCCAACCGGCCTGATCATGAGACGCATACTGTTATTGGCATTTAAAGTTACTGTGGTGACACGATTCACAAAAAAACTACAACCTGAAAAGACTGAGGAATCTTTCAAATCCTGTTAAAACTTTATGCTGTTTGTCAGCTTCCTGCTTCGACACACTTCCACCTAGAAGCTTCATTCAAACTCTAAATGGGTCACAAGACATTGGAATATCATATTTTTAAGGTGCATTATCTTTTATCATTTTGTAAAATCTAAGTTTTAGGAACTTTGTAGAATTTGTAGGATTTTGTTTCTTCCTTCTAGGTCACATGAGAGTGAGAGCTGTGTCACATACACGCAACCTTAGCAAGTCTTTGTGCTCCTACAGTATTTACGATACACACAGAAACCATACATCAAAACATTTTCTCTTCTTTGAGTCATTGTCTTTCATTCCCCCCAGAAGTCAGAGAGTGCACATGGAAGCTCTAGTGGACTTGCAGTCCATTTAAGTGTCCCTTTCATCTTCTAAACAAACATGAAGGCCCTTTTTAATTCATCGTAACTCCTACATACAACTCTGTGGACTTGAACATGTGTATGTAGGACCTCCGAACCCTTCTTGATGTTCACAGTTTGAGAACGTTTTAGATAAGCCTCACAGTCGTCTCACAGCAACCGTTCCAGGCATCACCATCATAAACTAACAAAAGAGACTTCGTCTAGCGTGACGAACAAACAGATCATGCGATTCTGTGATGCAAGCTGGACGGGCTCTATATTAAGCTGCACGCAGGGAAAATCAATCACTCTGATTGGCTAAGGCAACATGAAGCTGTTTCTGTGGTCACAGACGGCGTCTTTACAATAGCTTTTATTACAACACGTCAAGTTCAAAATCATCTCCTGCTGCCCCTCCCGTCTCCTCGTGTTTTCCTTCCTTCCTGTCTCCTTATTCTTCTTCCATCTTATCAGGGTTGTACCATTATATGTTGTCTTCATATTAAAACTGTATGAGAATATTTGAAATCACAATTAGAATTACTTCAGGAATTTTCTCTAATATTTCCTGTTTTGAATGTTGAATATAAAGACTATTGCACATCTTAAACATCATAATCCTGCGCTTAGAATAATTTGCGATAATTCTGTATCTTCCTCACTACTTTCTCTGTTCTATTCTGAAAAATTGATATTGCGATCCCAGTAAATTGCGCAGCCCTGCTTCTAATGATAAAGTGGCATTGCAGATATGTGTGGTTAACCTCTCCCCAGGGAGATCCTGTGTAACCACATTCCTCCACCAACGTAAATGTTCATAAAGGGCTTTGTTCTGGAGCATACCTGCACATATGTAACTTATTTTAAGGGCTGGTCTATTGTACTGTTTTAGCAAAAATATTATTGCATATAAATTAGAAGTCTAACCAAGTTTAGAGCATTTAACTCCAGACATTTTCTCCTGTCTGCATTTTGATTGTTTCTTCCTATTTAGCTGTCTTTGGGATATTTAGGGCTGTAACTGTAGTGCAGTGGGTGTGTAGTCATCAGCCTATGACAGCATGTGGGTGTGAAGGCCATAAAAATGTAGTGATCAGTGCAAATCCCTGTCTCCTCCTTGCTCTCAGCTGTCTGTTTACATGTCTGTGCTGTTCACATACAGGCTTCCCTCAGCAGAACGGGGGAACTTAAAAATCTGCTGATGCTGCACTGGGCTGGGTGCAGAGTTGTTAACGTGGTTGTCAGGGACTCAGAGCAGAAGCTCAGTGAATCTTAAGTTGGGAGTTTGTTGTATTCTGATAATTTGTTTTGCAGTTAATCAACTTACAGATATTGCTACTTACATGTATAAATCTGAATGTGTTTGCCAACATCCTTAATTTTACTGATTCCTACATTCCTGTTTTCACCTAATGGGTCTAAATCTATTGATTTTGAGCAAAGAAGAACAACTCAACCAAACCTTGGCATTGTTAGAGCTTTAAAAAGGCCAGTTCATTTCATTAGGTAAGACATCAGTCTTGATCCTTAGTGTATTGACAGCCATTAGTGTCCCATTCAAAAGGCACACTGTGAGATGTCCATTGGTGTTTAGCTCCTCTGTGACCTGGCCAATATTGTCAATTTCTTGCACATTGACCACATGACCTGTGTCCTGTTGGATGTGAACCTGATTAGCTGACTCATTAGCATCATTAGCTTAGTCTTGCTCTCAAAGCCTTTCACTTTGAAAGAGTTCATATCTAGTAGAATCGGGGGGGGGGGTTGTCTTCCGGTTAGGTTTAAGCAACATTTCCTGATCACCTCCTGTCTTCACCCTGCAATTGTCTCAGTAGATGCCATTTGTCCTGATGGGAAGCAGCACATTTAGAGACATTAGAAGTTTGAGTTGTTATGTCTTTTTTTACAGTGATTTTAGTTTCAGCCCATGTGAGATTTAGTACAGTCACAGTAGGAATAATTGAAAGTTTAGCTTTGTGTAATTAGACTTCTCACTAACAATTATTGTCTAATTAGTGCTGTTTAGTTTTAAAGGAGGCTTGAACCCTAAATCCAACGACCTTCAACCTCTTAATTACAAATGGATGTCTGGAAAATTGGTTAGCTGGTTAAAGCAGGTACTCAACAGATGACATGTTGTTAGCGTGTGTTATTCTGGCTATTTTCATCCATAAATCATCTGAGTTTTTAAGGCATTTTTAACTTGTATTTTTAAAGGTTTTATTGTTTCTCGGTACTTCAAAAGAATATCTCTTTTTAAAAATCCAAAGGGTTCCTCAGGTTAAAAACATTCTCTTTTCTAGGAATGAAATAAGTCTTGGTTTATTATTGGTAAACTACCTTGTTTTTTTGTTATCACATCTAAGTATAATAATACAGTCAAACCACAATTACCACAATTTGGAAATATAAAAAACACATTTGTATAACACATGTTACGGCTTCTTAGAGGCTCAACTCGTTTCTCAGTGCACAAAAAAAAACTATGGGTTTCACGCATCACAGCAGAGAGGTTTTTACTCTCCACTCAGGCTGAAGTGGGTTTTTATTTTCGATTGTATAGAAATGTTGAGGAAGGTTTATTGAAAATAGTTTAAAAACTCTGCCGAAGCTGCTGCAAAGGGTTGAAAAAAAATCTGTAAGGAATTAGATTAGCGTCGAAACCTCCATGTGAGAAATTTAACACTCATGCAATATCACCCATCCAAGCACGCACATTTGATCTCCTGCTAGCGTAAAAATTCATCATGTGCGCAGATTCAACCATTCACGCACGCATGATAGACACTCTGAATCTTCAAAGAACCCCTGCTCTTGCACATATCAGATTTTTGATGATTTGGAGGCGGATCCCAGTGGCAGCACTGACCCTCACGTGATTGGTCATTTCCAATCAGTCATGCCCACATGATTAGGGTCTCTCCAGAACCAGAACACGATATTAACTCAGGATATAAAATGATAATGTGAATGAAATGTGCACACTTGGATGGTTTGAAACTTTGCAAGTGTTGAATTTCTTGCACACGAAGGTTTTGATGTTAATCTGATTCCATAAGTCTGAACTGCTGCTACTTATTCATAACATGCTAATTTTACACTTCAGTTTGACAAAGAAAAGGGTATTGCTTAATTTTGGAAAGGGCATTGTCACCTGTGTTATTTACATTAAAAAATAAGTTGATGAAATTGAAAGGCACACGAGTGTTTAGTTTCGAGAGAGACCTTATTGTTAATAAGCTTTTGGAGCAGGCTGATTGGTACCGTGTTTCCTGTCAATGAAAGAGCACTCAGCTGAAACTGTGGAACATTGTCTGGAAATCCCTCAAGAAGGGTGACCTGAAAACTGAACGCTTGAAATAATACAAACTACTAAAGAACTAAAATATCAAAAGTAGGTTTTATGAGAAAATATAGCCATTTTAAATTGTTCTTTCTTTCACTGTTCATTTAAACAAATCAAAAAGCTATTGACAATGAGCGTTCCAGTTAGGTATTTTCTGATTCATTGTGCCATTTAAAATAATTACTGTAATGCTAACTCAATAGTGTGCTTTCAGTGAGTGGTTTAGTCTGTCATATAGTCCAAAGATCAGGGGGGGCTGGACTGAGACCGAGCATGTGACGGTGTCAAATCCCAGAGGAAATTCTTCCATAGGATGAAAAGTGATTATGAAAGACAAGAGAAGAAGAAAGTCTTTTCATATTTGTTACGTACAGGTAGACGGAACGAGTTACGTGTTTAAATTGATCCAAAGCTCCTGTGGTTTATCTTTAAGTTTGTTAGTTTGTGGGTAATATGACAGTATTTGATAATGAATGATTGAGCTTCCTCATCAGAGAGCGTGTAATGTCATCTGTGTGTAACATTCTATTCAGAACAAAACTTATCAAACGCATTATAATCTGTTCAGAAATGTGATCTAAACTAAATATGGTAATCAATAAAACAATCTATAAAAAGTGGCAACACATTCAAGACTATTGAAAAGTTCAAGACTGTCAAATTTCTGAGTCCACGTTGATTTAAAAAATATGCCCATATTAAGATGCTGCCGCCTCCGTGCTTCACTATGGGATTAGCATATAGGGTGTGATCAAGTGTTGGATTCTCTCCCATGATAAGGTTTGACAGTAAACCAAAAGATATATCTGTTGCTTTATTTTATTACAAACATTATTCATTTTTTTCCCTGTTTTTTCTTAATACCCTTTATTAAGTTTGACCAACACTTTATCTCTGCTGTGGTTTCTGCAGCTTCATCCATAATGTCATTATCTTATGTTTAATACATGCCTTTCTTTGGCGTTCTGTTGGTTTGTGGTGATGCAGATCATCTTCATCCCAAACATTGCTGTTGTTTTTCTCAGCAGGGAGAAGTGGATGATGTGTAAAGTTTTCCTAGAGTTACCTTCTTGCAGCAATGGCCTGAGGGACTCTCTGGACTAAAACCAAGGTGAGACAAAAAACCACAACCAACCTCTCTGTTCAGTTTCACTCTGCAAGACATCGAATAGTTTCATCAAAACAAAAAAACATCACTTTCGAGATGTGAATCTAGGTCGTGTTCAGTTCAGGTTTACATTCAGAATGGTCAGATTTTCCCTTGAATAACAGCTGCAGCTCGGACTTGTGCTGTGTTGAAAGAGACGACCAAGTCAGATCATAGTCACAAAATGTTCCGACACGGCGCTGACATGTTCACTTGCCACCTAATGAACAAAAGGTTCCTGAACTGCAGCCTGTCGTGCTTAATGGGCTGTAATAAACAAAGGTATCACAACTGGATCTATCTGAGCAGCGTTTAACCAGGAAATAAAACAAATCTTATTATGGGATCCTTGTGTTTTGTTTTACACGAGTCTAATCTTTGTGATATCTGAATCTCCCCACTAGCTTAGCTCTCAGCCACAATCATTGACTAGATTATTGTCAAGAGAAGTTTATTCATTATAGTGATTATTTGTGTCATCTCTTGACGCTGTGGTGTCCATCCCACCTATTTATTTCTCTCAGTCGTTTCTCTGACAGCCAGATGACAACATCACTCTGCTGAAAGTCTTCTGCTTCTCGCGCTGCGACATCCTGAAGTAGCTGCTGCCATTAAAGATTGATGAACGTGATCAGCTTTCAGTAAATGGGCCCGGCTTGTCGGAGCACTCTGGCTTTTTAAAGCCCTTATATTGCTCTGATTCTAAAGTGGAGAAACTCTTTAAGTGGCTCTAGGTTGCATGTCATTTGCATGTTATTGACCAGTTCAGCTGAAGTCTGTGGGCACATTCGTCTTCAGGTTTTCTGGCACCATATCAGAGTTACTCAGATCTGAGACTCTGACAGACATCAAAATCTTTCTGAAGTAGTGAAGAATGTTTAGAAGTCCTTCAGACTTCTGGCCTGCTCTCCTGACTCTGGACTGCACACATATAGAGCAGTGATATTGATCTTGTGTTCACTTTAGACACCTACAGAATGTCATGATTAAAGGTTGAAATCTTGGAAACTGCAGTTGAAAAACTGGACGACTAATTTAACCCTCAGTTCTGGACTCGGTGAACCGCAGGCCCCAGATTTTATTTTTGTCCTTTTTTTTTTTTTTTTTAACCTCTGCCTCTCTCTTGACCCAAACCTGATAGCACAACATCTGGTTCAAGGTATCAGCAGCTGTCAGTAGACCCCCACCCGTATTGGATTTTCTGTTGAAACTGATATTGTTTAAACACACGTTTGCCTTCGGTACCACCTCACATGGATCCAGTGTGTTTGTGCTCTTCGGCGCTCTCACCACCTCCTCTCACCCTCGCAAATATTGAGGTGTAAAACGAGAAGCCACAAGTCCCTAGGGCGCCTCTTCTGTCGTGATTTCCTCTTCACTTTTGTGGGAAATAAATGGCCCCCGTTTCTGGCCCTCTAGAATCAGGCTTCATCCGTGCGTTCGCGTTCTCTGCATCTCTCTTGGGGCCAGTTGTGCCAGAGACGCCATGTGAGGACAAATTACACACCGACGAGACATATTGTTCACCGCCCCACAAAGGTTTTGCACTTTTCTAGAAGGGTCCTGGTTATTACAGTGCAGAAGACTTCAAACATTCCCTCAGTAGCTTTTGATGCAATTTGATGTATAGTCATGCTCAGCTCACTCTGGGCTCCAGAAACACTAGGTGTGCCTCCTATAAATAAAGCCTTACTAAGCCACGTAATTACAGGAATGGCACACTAGCACATGCTCCCTCCCATTGGCAATCAGATGCTTTTTTTTTTCTTGTGCATACATTTTTTCTTCCATTGTACTACGACTAGAAGGGGTGATTCAGTGTTTCTGCAGGCTACATCTCTTTTGTTATGTATTTGGGGTGGCTGGGTTGAGAGTTCAGCACCCGTTGTAAAACATTTGTCCTGCCAAAGTGCACGTGATCAATAATTCTAACAAAAATTATTTTAAAGGTCAAATCATGATTGAAAAGTTCCTTTTTTGGTGAATTCAGGCTGTAACCGTCTGGCTCCGGTCCTTCTGTATACAGAGAAGTGTTTATGTTGTGTTTATGGTCACCGGACTCCACACGTCACAAGCCGGTCACACCAGCTGAGTCTGACAGCAGGGTACGTGCCCACCTCCAACACCTCCTGCTGGAGCTTCTTGTCGTCTCTGCACTCCTCCTTCACCAGACTGGTCGGCTCCTGCTCAGTCGTGGAGAGTCTGCTCATGTGACACCTAAGATATAAACACCGACACACATACACACACCTCTAATCACCTTCTGAAAGTACATTTAGTAGTTCCAAAGTCATTTGATTTCTCTCTTGTTTTATTCTCTTTTAATCTGCATATCTACGTATCAAATCCTCATCAGTTCGGTGTTGCAGAGTTAGAATAGTGTCTGTAACTCAGCCTGTCATCTATCCTGCAGAATTACTCACAGATATGATGAAGAGGAAAGATCGTAACGATGTGAGAAAAGTTCACGCTGTCAGAAGTGACCTGTCAGCTCACTAATATTCATGTATGAGGCTGTCTGGTGTTGGAGGTGTTTACTACACGTGTGTGAGCTCTAAGCTCAGATTCAAAGTAACAAAACAACAGAAGGGCATTCATTCTAAGAAACCTTGTGGCATAATTTCGTCTGTGACTTTTTTCATCCCTTGCTCTTTAACATATTTCCTAGAGTACATTTAGACCAAATAAAAGCAGATATCACTTGTTTAAGTTTCGATGTTCCTCTTTGCCCTTTTTTTCACACTGTTAGAGACGATGCAATGTCCAGGTGGGGAACTATACTTTGTCTAAATCTGTTGGGTTTCTGACTAACATACTGCTGCCAGTAATGACTTATACAGACCGTAAGTCTCAACTCACTGTACTAATGAATTAAATGAGCTGACGGCTCTTTGAGCCGGGAATTTAATACTGATCATTCATAAACTGAGGTTGCTTCCAGAACCCACATCTCTGGGAGGGTAATAGCTCTGATGCACCAGTACGTTTTTCCTGTTTATTTTCTGCAGAAACGTTTTGTTTTTATTACTGAAAATGTAGAAATTTGGTTCAAAATCTTCTCCTTTCAACCGATTTGGTAGCTGATTTATACACACAGTCAGAAGAAATGAGATGATGAAGTTAGTTATCACAAACTCTCATTCTTTAGCTTTCTAAACATGTTATTCCCTCAAACTTTAGACACTTTTTAGACAAATCATTGTCTTCTCTGACCCGTGTGCGTGTGTAACTGCAGACCCCCCGGTTTCCTCTCAGGTCCCCCTCTAAGCAGAGCAAACACCCTCAAGCTTTAAAAGGATCTCACTATATTTCAGTTTGAACGATTTCAGAACTGGAAGTTTAGTTCCGCTTGTCACATCACCTCCATAAAACACTTCACACACAACAACCGGGTGATAATGACACCTTTTAGCTTTGTGTTTGTCCATTTGTCACATTGGGACTGCAATCAGAGAGGCAGATGTGTGGTTTCTATGGTGACCTTAATGAGCCTCTGGTGGCAACTTTAACATTTCTTTAATCTTGGCTGTCTTTACACTGCTTCTACAGTTAATACATTAAAATAACAGAGCTTAGATTCTTACAAAACTGAGTCTTATATTGCTTTTGGACTATTGCTGCTGGCGTGTCTAGTCATATTTTACATCCAGCACCCCCCCCAGTGTGTTTCTTAATAAGCTGGATGAGAGTTTATCAAATCACCGAGGACAAGCCATGGAAACGACATTATATTGCATATTTTCTGAGCCCTGCAGTATTCATAAACTCTGAGTTATCCATTAAGGTCATTCCAAGCTTTGAGAAATTCTCCACCATTCGCCATTCTCGATATCACGTGAGAGTTTGGTTGCACTCGTGGGCAACTGCAGGGGCTTACAGGGGGCAGAGCTGTAGTCATAGGAACTGCTTAAAGGGTGGCTTTTATTTGAGAAAGAGCAAATCTCACGACAGATTTGCAGATGTGCGGGTTCCTTGCGAATCTGCCCATGTTAGGATCACACACAACCCCACCAGCCTGCTCGCCAGGCCGTCTGACTGTCTGCGTCGGTGTCATTGAGACGTGCCTGGTACTTCCAGTCTCTCTTATTTGTCTCGGTGTACAATGACCCATCATTACTGCCATGTCAAGGAGATGGTGGCAACCAATCACATCTGGCCCAGAGGGACGCTCACAACCAACCAGATCTGGAATCCCCATAGTAACTTGTGCCTGAAAGCTCCAGCACAGCCAATAAGAACAGAGTGGTACTTAGCTATTAGAGTTTAATGGCCTGTTTCTGTTGTCATTAATAAAACCATGTGACCTCTGATACAGAGACCTTTATTTTTTCAGAGGGCAGCGCTCTCGTACAGTGTAAAGACACTCTGAAAGCGCATAATGCAAAGGCACGTGCACAATTTTATAGAATTATCCATCCGCTCACTTCACTGATCAACAATGATACTCAAGCCATTTGTCAACAGAGCATGTTTTACCCTTCATAGTCTCCTCTGGCTCTCTGACCAATCACCATGGCTTTGACTCCATCAGCACAGGCAACTACCATTAGCATAAAGTAGGTCACTCCAGGCCAGGAGGGAGCCAGACTCAAGTTTGCATGGTCACTACCGCTCCCGTTAGTTCAGCCTGCTTCTGCCAGGCTGTTGCTGTTCTGCTTGCCTCTAAATGATGTTGTTCTCCTCTCCGTTCCCTTCCTTATGTAATGGCTGAGCAGCGAGCAGTGTGTGTCATAGCCGTTTCCATGGTAAGAGTAGCCGAGAATGTATCACAACACAGCATGCGCCAGCCTTGGTATTGCTGCTGAGACCGACTAACGGTTTCACTTCCAAGGTCTCTCTTTGCTTATTTACGTATCAAGTCCCTTTTCTTTGTGACAACGCCGTGAAAGCAACGTGGTTTTCTGTTTATTCAGCTTTAACAAACAGGATATTATGTGTTTGATGACATGCCTGCGCTCTCTGCTTTTTTTTTTCTGTAAATTTATCTTAGAGTCCATCAGTCACCATCAGATTTTCAGGAGATGATGTTAATTAATAAGACATCGCTGTACTCGTCACCGATCAATAATTGATGTTTTTCTGGTTGTGTGATAAAGTTCAGCCTGTGGTGACTTTAGGGGAGGAGAAGGAGCTGAATCAAAGACATGCTTGTACGAAATATCCAACAGATCTTTTTTTATTGCTGCATATAAAAAATAATCTGGTATTTTCAGTGTGAAAGTCTTTTTAATGCCATCATGCTATCATCCCAGCATGCCAGGTCAATAAAAAGAAAACCTGTAAAGAGGCCTCCCTGCTGTCTAAAGCTGCTTTATTAAAATTTACTGCACCTTGTTATACATCTTGCCCCGGGTTCCGCACTTCACCGTTATATGAAAGTTGCAAAGTGTGGTACATCTTTTGTTTTCACAGACGAGGAATATGCAAAACTAAATAAATCAGCAAACTACTCTTGAATTCTGCGACATCGTTTTCCTCTTAGCTGGCTCTCTGCCATGTTTACACTCTTATCCTGCTTCAGCTATCCAGCTCCCCCAGGATTCCTCAGAGACTTCTGTTACATATTAGATCCATGCGTATCTCTGCAGGCATCTTTCTGCAGCCTTGTCAGACCATAATGAAACAAATCTGGGCCTGAAAAGTTGCAACATCAACTCTGGAGCTCAGTGTCTTACAGTGTTGGATTCACGTGGCGTTGTGCTAGTAGCAAACAGCTGAAAGTCGATGTTCAACGGGCATATTATAACGTTTTGTCCCGTGACATCAGACAGGTGGATTGTGCTCAGACACTTAACGCAGACACATGTTGTTGTTGTTAAAGTCCGCCTGCTCTTAACGTGAGCTGGCTATGCTTGGTTTTGTGTAACGACTGGGTGTTTTTGTTTATTTATTTATTTATTTTTTCCTCAATGCTTTTTGAGTACACAGTCTGCTGCTGTGGGCAAAGCGCCGTGCTCTCATTTCACTGTCTCTGGAGAGAATTGTGCCATCGGAGAGAAATGATTGAATCTCTACCTCTGCTCCATTTTCACTCATTTTCTCTCCGAGTGAACCAACTTGTGTGCCCAGCACAGTCTTTTTATGTGTGGTGGATGCTGATGCCCATATGGTCTCGCACTCAAGCCCGAATTATCCTTCCACAGAGTTCCGTCGCTTAAATTTGTGATCAGTCAGTTACACAAAGTGTTTTCTATGCTAAAGTTTTCTTCTTTCTTTTTGCGTGTGTCATTTCCAGACGCTGATATGCATTGAGGATGAGTGGAGTCGGTGAAAACCCATCTGACCCTGCCAGGGCAGAGTCACGAAAACGCAAAGAATGTTCTGCAGAACCTTTAGGACCCAGGTAAGACGTCACCTTAGCCCTGGTCTGTGACTGTTGGTCACAAACTGCACACATGATGGAGTCTTCAAATGTCCCAAAATGTTTCAGTTTCCTCAAACGAGTCACAGTTTTAGTGTTGCTGCAAAATTCAATATGCTCAAGAAATTTTCTTTCAATAAAAACGCAGATTTGTTGCAAACGTCTGAAACTTTTAGTTTCTGTGAATCAAAGTGCGAGAAATTTGGGAGGATTTGGTAAATTCTGAAACGAATCAGTGAGTAAATAAAGACAAAAAAGAAACATTTGAGTTTATGCACTTGCCAACAATTTAAGATCTACTTAAAACTCTAAATTATAACAAAACAATTTGCTGGAATGTTGCAATTTAATTACAGTTGCAACAAACATAAAAGTCTCAAATACAAAACAGTGAGATTCCAACTAAAAATGTGCTTTTTCTCTTTCATTTTTAATGTCACGAACTGCCCAGTGACACTCAGGCTTCCACTACATTTACTTTATTTTTTTGCTAGCTGAGTCTGTGGAAGAAATAACAGGTTCAAATACAACAACACCACACGTCAGCTTTACTTTTACCCACAGTGACTATAACTGTTTATCATAAACAGATAAGCTTTGAAAACGTAGATGTGAGTAATATTGATTTGGCAGCCATGAAATTGGAAAGTTCCCTGATCAAATCCAGGAATTTGACACCAGATGCATAATAAATGTTTTCTTGAACACTTTGAAATCATTTTTGTTTATTTTGCTTAAACTTTTTGTCGTGTTTTCTCTGGTTTAGTCCCAAGCGGAGCAACGAGAAGCGCAACCGCGAGCACGAGAACAAGTACATCGAAGAGCTGGCTGAGCTGATCTTTGCCAACTTTAACGACATCGACAACTTTAATGTCAAGCCTGACAAATGTGCAATCCTGAAGGAAACTGTGAAACAAATCCGACAAATAAAGGAGCAAGGTACGCGGGAGGGGCGGATGGTTCTGTGTTTTGTTATGAAAACTGTGATGAGTATTATAGAACATCGATCAGGCTTTTCTTTTTATTATGTGAAAAGCAACAAATGATTTAAGATCCTTTTTGTAGCTTAAACAGACGCTGTTTATGCTGCGACGTCTCAGTGAAATGACATGTGTCACAAGTTTCACCACGTCTGCACAAACCTCAGTTTTCTGATGGCTTCCAGCCCACAGTTTGGGATTTGGTCTGTAAACCGCACAGTTGGTTTAATGTTCCCTTCATCACTCTGTCTCTCACACACACATTCAGAACCAGAACATCAGGCTGAAGCTTAGTTTTTTCATTTGGATTCAATAGACAGGGATAAAAAGAGGCTGTTTTTTCTCTTTAATGTAAAAAAAAAAAAGCTAAAAACCATTTAAAGTAAATATCAATCTAATCTTGGACTAACGTGGAAGAACAGCAGCTCGAGTGACTCGCAGAAGTAACTTCCTTCATCAGGTTTGAAATTTTGACCAGCCAATGACATCATCAGGTTGAGTGGAGTGTGACTCAGAGACCTACCTTTGACACCCCCCCCATCTGAAGGTGACATTGATCCGTGTTCTGTACATCAGGCGTGTTAGTGGGACGTCTTTTTTTCTGCAGCTCATCTGACTATTGTTTTAAGGGAAACCTCAACACTAAATCTATATCTGGATGTTTTTACATCAACACCATGAGTCAGCTGAAAATGAAGTCGCGTTTACGTCCAGCCTTTTTGTTGCGAGCACAAGCTCATCAGTAAATACAGGCTTGACTTTGCACAGAGACGCGAGTACTTTGACTGAGCTGTCGAGTTCTCTCGGACCTCGAGTTTCCAGAATGTCTCAAGTTTCCTCGTGTGAGCGGCAGCTTCTCTTGTCGTTGGCCTTTTTAAACAAGTTTGAAAATTTGCTAATTTTTATACCAAAAGTGGGCGAAAGAGTCTGGAACATTCTCAGTCTGGTTTCTAGAAAACTTTACGAGGGGTTGATCACCGATAAAACTACTTCAGTTGTGAGTGATTGGAGACGAGGAAGAGTCTGACGTCCCATATGCAGTAAAACGACATCAAACTAAACCATTTTGTTACTAAATGACAATAAGAAGAACATTTGTATGAATGTTGAAATTTATTAGCAGTTTTATCGTGCTGAGAATAACTAGAAAAAATAGCATCAGTCAGTTCACGTGTCTGAAACACGTCTCGGAAGACTGTAAACTTAACGTCTGAGTCAGAAACTGCACTAAATGTGAAATTGCACATGTAAAAGAAGCACAATTCTGAACAAATTGAGACAGATTTAAGACAATTTGGGACTCACAGCAACAACTTTTGCATTATTGTCACACAACTGTCGCAATTTATTTGCGATTACATCACATTTCAGTTATTTTTTATTTTATTTTATTTTTATTTCCTATATTAATCCCTCGTGGGGAAATTTGGATCTGCATTTGACCCATCCTCACCGTGAGGTGAGGAGCAGAGGGCAGCCATATTGAACAGCACCTCGAGGCAGTTGCGGGGTTCAGTATCTTGCCCAAGGATACTTCGGCACGTAGCCTTAGCCGGGACACGGGATCAAGCTCCGGTTTCCCGATCGGAGGATGACCTCCTTCCTGACAGACTACGGCCGCCCCGAGGCAGCGGCGGGTTCAGTATCTTGCCCAAAGATACTTTGACGTAGCTTGTCAGCACCGGGGTTCAAACCCGCCATCTTTCGAATGAAGGGCGATCACCCTTCCACTAGACTACACCGCCCGCCCAATCCAGTTTCAGATACACGCCCCACACGGCTGTATACCGAACGTGTTGCACCAGTTCAGTGGGATTCTTTGTTTGTTTTAGTTGTGTCTCTAACTAGTAGCTGATCTCAGGTGAAAGTAAAACGAACCCTGTTATTTCCCAGCACACGCCCCCTGCTGCTGTCTCACTTTATTTATTGATGCTGAATATCTTTTACATTATCTTTCCTAATAATTATATACTTTTATTTCTTATTCTTAAAATGCAAAATACCCCACAGATCAGTCGTGAGGAAATCCTCGTGCACGTATCTTGTGAGTTGCATATAATGAAGCTGTGAACATGTTTCACCGTTCCTTTAACTGATCGATTGTGCTCTGCTTCCTGTGACACGGTGCTACACTTCTACACAGAGACAGAAAGCCAGTGACACTGACTGATGGGTCTGTACCCGGGGCAGCTGTGTCGGTCTGCAGGGCCCCGCTGGGCTTCGGAGAGGTCCCGCTGATGCACACATCGTTAATGCTGAAAGAGATTAATATATGTCTTGGGGGTGGGAGGGAGGGAAACCTGCACTTTCTTTCACACTCTCGTTAAATAAAAAAACAAAACAAGCACATAAATTGCTTTTCTTTGTACTACAAGATTTTTTCACCATATGGTCTGCTTTTTTTTTTTTTTTTGGCACGGTGTGTTTACTAAACCCCCCCAATAACAGTCCACTCATATTCTGCCTGGTATCGTCGGCTCAGAAAGTAGGGCAGCCCACGCTCTGAACATAAGGGCTCTCCACATGTTTATTAACCCTGTCACATGGACGAATGCATAGCACCATAATCTATGTACTCAAGTTAGAATTGTAAACGAGACCCTCGTATAATTATTACATTTTACCTTCAGATCTGATTTTCTTTAACATCTTAATCATCGGTACGTCGCTCAAAGTTTCCTCCATCTGATTCCATTTCCTGTTTACGGTTCTTGGTTCGCTTACGTGGAAGACGCGGCAGCTAAAAACCTAAACTGCATTTTGTGTCACCTTCAGCTTCCCGTGTAGTTGTTATAAAACTGGCTGCTTTGGCCAAAGACCCTTCATAAATAAATGTTCGTGGCATGTTGTAATTTTCTGTCTCAGGCTGAATATCATGTACCAACCCAAACGCTACCAATGTTTTAATCTTGTGATCCAAACTCAAACTGTAGTTTGATCAGGTTGTGTAGGATTTTATGTTAATGTTGTTGATAAGAACATAAACATTTGGTGTTTAACATTTTGTCCACTCTGCATGAGAACAGCTTGTTCTCTTCTTTAGAACAAGTTGATTTTTTTTTTTTTTGATGTGTTTTTGTTTTTGCACATAACAACATGTCACCAGTAGCGTGCTCTGTCACTCGTTTAATACAACCTTTTCCTCTGGCCTGTTCCTGATCTGTGCCTGGGTTCGAGGCGCGTGCTTTCATTAACCTGTTACCAGGTTGTTAAAGTCCTTTTAGCCACATGATCTGTTTACAGAATGTTAGTCGATTTCTAGAGGAAATGAGAGAAGTCGTTGGCTTCTGCTTTTGTTCTCTCTTTGACCTTTTTGATGTTTTGTTCTCTGATGACAGTTGTGAACTTGTTGAATTGTTTTGCTTTGCTTTCTAAATGATTCTTCTTTTCTGTCCCGCTAACAGAAAAGGCTGCAGCAGCAAACGAGGAGGAAGTGCAAAAGGCTGACGTCTCATCAACAGGCCAAAGTGTCATTGATAAAGATGCCTTGGGACCAATGATGCTGGAGGTGGGTGGATTGCTCTCTTTTTTTTTTTTTTCTAATTCATAGAGTCATGTATGTGTTATAAGTACTCCCTGCTGAATACTCTACCACTCACAAAGGATTTCCTCTTCTCTTTAAATCATGATTGATGTATAATGAAGAGTGCCATCCGTGGAGAACAATCACAAATGTGCCAGTAGTGTTTATGTGTGAGTGTAAAAGCTGCCAGCGTCTTGTATCTGCCCTTGATTGGCTGTAAATCACCGAGCGGAGCAATGGCCTCGTTGTACCACGAAGGGCCACTCAAGTGCTTACATATAATGGGAAAGAAAGCAACAGCCCCACGAATGAATCAGTCCATTGAGGCTGTCCTCTCACCCATTTCCTCCCCCTCTCCCATGTTCTCCCCCCTTTCCTACTTGTTCAGATCTCTTTCCCTCCCCGTCTTCACTTGGTTCGCCTCTAGATCTGTCCTGTCATGGAATATTTATAGCTCTACTGGTCCGGCGTCACTGAATCGACATGCTAACTCGTGGCTAAATATAGCCCAGTGCAGCCTGCGAGCTTTCCCATCTGTCAGCAGCCCCAACACACAGCTATAGGCCATTCACACCCGCCCCTTTCTAGTCGTTTCCCCGCCGTCCTGGAGCTTGGATTCATTACTGTTTGCTGCTGGCAGGAAGTTCACCCACGCGCCCCGTGACCCTCCTCCGAGGCTTATTGCTGCCCATTTTCATGCAGAGAGATGGAGACTGTGAGGAAACATTAATGTGATGTTTTAACCTTCTGGAATCAGTCTTGTTGTGTCACATGACAGCTGCAACATATAGTTTACACTCCCAACAGATTGCTCCATATTGTTGTTGTTTTTTTTTCATAGCAGTGATGCAGTTTACTGTTAAACAGTCAGGCACAGGGCAAGATAACGCAATAGATATCTAATTGTAGAACAGCTCATGGTTTAACATGAGGATTTTTGTTGTTTAGCATCAACAGTTTGTTACCAGAAACACCTGAACTCCCACATTTCCTGTTTTACATCAGGATCACGTGACGTGTCAAAAAAAGCAAAATAGAGTCATAAAGACTGGAGTTGGGTTCAAAGTTAAATCGATACAATCTAAAGAGTGAGTACTTAGAATACATTTACTTCTATCAGCTTCAGTCATCCCTCCAGTGTATATTTAGCGAGTGCATTGTAAATTAAAGTATTGGCTAACGCCATTGTGCAATCTTATCTGGAGAAGGATGAAGAGTTGGCACCACAGACTGTTTGTTCTGTCCAGTCCCGGTTCTTTCCTCACACAGATGGACTTACACAAGCGTGTTGTATTTTGGAACCGCTCCAGTTAATGTACTGAGAGACGTTAAAACCTTCAGTTCCAGTGGGATCTGTGTCACGACTCACACAGCTGTATATGTTGTAATTGTTTGCACAACATGGGTCTCCAAATGGACAAATATCTCTGCACAGTGTGGAGGTAAGGATGATTTAAGCCGAGTTAGAGAGACGAGTCTCCCGTGTTTTATCTTGACACCAGTTTTCACAGCTTTGTATCGTCCTCCTAAGGGCTCTGGGTGATTCAATGCCATAATTGACACCATCCTGTGTGTAATTGTTGACCTGGGGCTGTTTTCTTTCAATTAACTGCTGCTCCTCCTTCACATCCTCCGATCTCTGCCAGCACATGGGTTTTATCCTGCGTTTAACAGCTCTACACTGATGTTTAGTCTTCCAGGACTGGTATAATATGTCCCTGTTCCACACTTCTTTAAACCTCTGTCAGGATGTCAGAGGTTTATTTAACTTTGCTGGTTTAAATTCAGTTTTTTTATCTTTACAGGCTCTTGACGGGTTCTTCTTTGTTGTAAACATGGAGGGGAACATCGTGTTTGTGTCTGAGAACGTGACCCAGTACCTGCGCTACAACCAGGAGGAGCTGATGAACACCAGCGTGTACAGCGTGCTGCATGTCGGCGATCACGCAGAGTTCATCAAGAACCTGCTGCCTAAATCCCTCGGTCTGTATTTTTATATTTACCTGTAAGTTTGTGTCTCGCTGTTGCACTAAAGCTCCATCGCTGTCTTTTTTTTTTTTTTTTTCTTGTGTAGATTATCTGATTTGCATCACTTTCAAAATTCTAGAAAATAAAGATTGTGGTTGTTTTAACTCTAATGAAAGACGTTTTGATGAAATGTAACAAAAGTGGTTTATATTCTTATCAGTATGAAAAACAACTCGTGTATCTTACCATTTTCTGTAGACAAAAAAATGAAAAGGTTTTTTGTTATTTTGTTTTTGAGTCTGATACAAAAGAAAAAGAGGCAAAATTTTACATATTATGTTTTTTTTGTTTAAAGTCTCAGATCAAAAATACCAAATGGTGAAAGAGATCACACGGGATTTAATAGTAGTTGATCAAGTTTACATGACGCAGGAGTTACTGTCCTAGTAAAATTAGCATTAGCTTCCTAGCTTTCATATCTCCATCCATCAATATGTCAATGATCCATCAGTCACAGACGGCTGTGTAAAACGTCTAATTCTGAAGGATGTGACGATTTAAAGGATCAGAGTTAAACACTGTGTTCCCTCAACGCATCAAGACATGATTATTAACAACTAGCATGCGAAGCTGGACTAAAATACGTCTCATGTTCTGACAGCAGGTATCAGAGAGGGTGACCCGACTGTAACCAGGAGAAAAACAGGCAATATTCTGATAGTCCCGTTAACCACTGAGCGAACAGTGGGTGAACACGGAACATGTTGAATACGTCTGTGGTCTAACTGGCGTGCGGTTCCAGTGTCGACCAGCGATGACCTGCACTTTCCCACACAGAACTATTTCCATGTCACAGAAACCCGACAAAGACATTCAATATTCAAATCGAATTTGGCGGCCTGTTTTTAATCTGAGCTTGAAAAACGCTGATTTTTATTTTTTTTTCGTATCAGAATCATACACAATTATTTTGATACACAGATTTTAAAGCAAAAGGTTCTTCTTTCCTCTTGTTAATACTCAGGCCAGACGTTTGCTCTCACTCTCCTTTTTTTTTTTTCTCCCTTTTCAGCTTCAGCTAATTAACTTCCTTTTTTAGGCTTCTCTCCCCTGTCAGCAGCATCGTGCGCT
The DNA here is from genome assembly GCA_006937955.1 of Pachypanchax playfairii. Classification (NCBI taxonomy): domain Eukaryota; kingdom Metazoa; phylum Chordata; class Actinopteri; order Cyprinodontiformes; family Aplocheilidae; genus Pachypanchax; species Pachypanchax playfairii. The sequence goes on along the minus strand of SSNP01000018.1, from coordinate 1,703,717 downwards.
TCCTATATTCTTGTTTCATGCCCTTCCTTCCCCTTCTCTTCACTCTTTCTCTGCCACACACCCTCATCAAGTTCCTTTTTTTCATGTTCTCACTTTCCTGTTCTCTAGCCCACCCACCTAGTGAAAACATTTAGGATTTTTTTGGATTGATTTGGCCCTTTTTTCATTTTAGATTTAACATCCTATCTCTAGGTCATTTGCACGTTGTGATCTTTACACCACTGCAGCCCACCAGAGGCACTAAGTCCGCCTCGTCTTCTCTGCTGTTGCTCTGGATTGAGGTTTGAGTACCCAGCAGCCATCTGGGTGGGAGCGCAGTACCCTGGAAATGATCACTGGGCTGCGTCCCAGATACTGGGAGATTATCAATGCACTGAATAAGATCACAAACCAGATGGAGTGTGATGGGAGTTTGCTAGAATGAAATGAGTTTGACTGTACATGTTTCCTCATCTTGTTTTGTGTGTGCGTGCCTCACACTTGTGTAAGTGTTGGAGAGAAGAAGAAAGATTGGCGGTGATGTTTCAGAGGACATGCATATGGAGTCTCTGGGTTCCAACTGCTCATTACAACTGATCTCTACCCAGCAACAGCTCGCCTCTCTTTGCACCCTGCCTTTCGTTCTCTCTCTCCTACTCTCATTACGTCTTTCACTTGCAGTATGAAGCCTCTCCTGGCTGCCTTGGTGCAAACTCACATGTTTAAGCTGTTCAGTTTTTAGACACAGGAAAAAAATGGTCAACAAAACTCCCAGGATGCCTTGTTTCTAACTCTCCCTTTTGTTCTCTATCACCCCCCCCACCTGCAGTCAACGGCGTCCCGTGGTCCAGCGAGGGTCCGAGGAGGAACAGCCACACGTTCAACTGCAGAATGCTCGTCAACCCACACAGCGAGAACCAGGACGAGGCTCACGAGCACGAGCCCCAGCAGCAGAAATATGAGACCATGCAGTGTTTTGCTGTTTCAGAACCCAAGTCCATCAAGGAGGAGGGAGAAGGTACAGAGGGGTAGAGGGGGACGGTGTGTGGGGGAGGGAGAAAGACTTGGTGGATCAGTTTAGTGTCCACAAAATGAGCTCTGCAGAATAACTTCAGTAACAAATACAACCAGCATGGAGTCGCTGTAGTAAGACTCGTCCTGTCTTTCTTCATGTCCTGTTTCCAGTCTGACTTCCTTAACTTCTGTAAACTATTTCTGATTATTGAAATATATAATGAAGGACAACGCATCTCCCACTACCTCCACTGTTAAGAATTAAAGCCATAACATCCTGTTTATAGACACCATGTTGTTTGGAATCAGTCTATAAACTGGAGAGCTGGGCCAGCAAGTCCTGCACACTCACCTGCACATGATCATGTTTTCTTTAAAGCATCAAATAAGAAATTAGAACAAAACTTACAAATATTTGAACACGCAACAGCAATGTTTATATCTCATTAGTTTAGGTGGAAGGGGGCGGGACTTAAACTGCAACGTTCAAATAAAACTTTGAAAGATCTTCTGAAAGTCTGAAGAAATATCTATCAGGACCATTTTTTAAAGATTTTAGGAAAAATAAAAGAAAACAGAATATAAACTGATTAAAACCAGGAGGGATAAAAGAGTTAGTACTTCAATCATTACAGTAATAATATTTAAAACATTCAGGTTTTAACTAGATTAAATGTTGTATATTTGGTTTTCTAGTATTGTGGGTAATGATGAATTTTCTCTTCATTCAACTTGATGCAGATGTGTTTGAATGAGTTTACTGGAGCCAGATGTGGTCAGAAGCTGTTTCACACTGTGGTTACTGCTGTGAAGAAGAAAAAAGTTACTGATAGAAAGTCGTCTACAGTCGGTGCTCAGAATGATCACTGAAATCGCTTTAAACAAACAAACAACAGAATAATTAAACATCTGTAATACTGATGACAGGATGCTATCACACATGTACGGCTCATTATGCCAAGAAGATGATTTTATTATTAAGGGTTTGTCACATTGTTTGAGCTCTTAAGGAGATCAGCATCTCTTTCAGTGATGTCACACTAGCTTTTGTTTTTATTGCTTCCCAATTCAACTCCGATTTCCTTTTCTCAGATATAGCTCATGAAGTATTTCTCTTATAAAATAAATATCTGGAGTTTTTGTTTAATGTAAGTCAGCGGTGAAGGAATCAAGAAGTAACATGAAGTGAAAGCTCCAATTTAAGTCTCAGCTGGCTGTTTCCTCTTTTTTTCTTCAGCAGCTGCTCGCCAGGCGTGCACTCTGACTGCGACCCGGTGCAGAGGTGTGTTAGTTATTGTGTGTGTTAGAGCAGGAAGTCACGATCAGAGGTTACAGTTGCAGGAATGTGTTCAGCCACATTCAAACTGAAGAAGGAGGAAGAAAATTCATCATTTTAATGGCTCGACCACCCGAGAGGGTCGTTTATGATGCAGAAAAAGGAGTGTGTGTATGTGTGTGTGTGTGATCACAGATATTATTGGCAAAGAAAAGTTATGTGACAGACTTTTTTTTGGGGGGGGGTCTCCAGAACTCTAGTATTGATGATGGGTTTTTTTTTTACACATGATAGAGACAAGTGTCGTTACTGAGTGATGACAGTCTTTAAAGTTGGGGGGGGGGGGGGGGTTGTCATCACTGTGATAAAACACTTTAGCTGAAACCAGACGGAGACATATGTAGAAATTTACACACACACACGTTCCTCTCCTGAAAGGTCACACTAACATCATTTCCCTCGCCAACCATCGCTGCTCCTCATGAAAGGAGCAGAGCTCTGATCCCCACGCTCATTAATAGCTGTATTAATTATTCTGCCTGGGAATAACATGCATTTCATTATCACTCCCTCCATCACTAACCTTCACACCCACGTCCTCCCTCCTCTTACTCCCCCTTCATCTTCTCCTGCCCTCTTTGTTACATCCTCTCCCTCCTCTTTTGTGCCCTCCACTCATTCCGACTCTTCTTCTCCTCTTTAGACTTTCAGTCATGCCTGATCTGCGTGGCTCGGAGGGTGCCCACGAAGGAGAGACCCGTGCTTCCCACTCATGAGAGCTTCACTACACGCCAGGACCTGCAAGGTACAAGAACCACAGTGTGCAGTATAATGATGTTGGCCGTGGAATTGTTGAGTGAACTAAATAAAAACACGCTAGTTGCTTCCGTCTGCCTTCTGGGAGGTAAAGTACCAGTTGGAACACAGATACACAGTTTGTCTGCGTTTCACCTGCTCTTTGATGTATCAGTGCCGTTTGTGCGGTACACAGAACCACATCACACACACACACTCAGACTTAGTCACTGACATCCAGTCATTTCCTGTAGTTTTCCCACACAGACTCCAGTGGTGTTTGTAAGCCTCTACTTATTAGTGGCACACAGATCCAGACAATTACAATAATTTGTGGCGTTGAAGATTCATGGCGTGTTTTATTTTTTAATTGCTCCAGTTTTCTTTTCACCGAATGATTTGAGTGTGATTCGTTGCTGGAAAAGAGTGGTGTTAAAGATGTTGTGACAGGTTGTCTCTGCAGCTGTTGTTCAATCAGAAGGCTTCCATTTAAATGTCACTTACACAGGCGCGAGTGTTTATTTCACTACTGGTGACTGTGTCTGTGTGACACAAATAACCTGGTTGTGCTTCTTAAGCGTGTGACTTGTAACTCGACTCCAGCATCACGTATTTGGTTTCAAAACATTAGCTTTATTTAATCTGCACTGGCATTTTTTTTGTGTGTGTAATTTTGTTTAATCTGACTTTGTGAAGCAAATATTGTAATATATTCATAAAATAAAACTAATTTGACAAATTTAATTTAAAAGATAGAAGCTTTTTGTTTAAAACTTGTATGTTGTTTATCTTTAGGTAAGATAACATCCTTGGATACCAGTCTGCTGCGAGCGTCCATGAAACCAGGTTGGGAAGATCTAGTGAGACGCTGCATCCAGAGGTTCCATCTACAAAATGACAGAGAGATGTCTTTTGCTAAGAGACACCAGCAGGAAGGTAAAACAATAAACCAAATAATAATCCTGTTGAAGGTTTGAATAGAAAGATCTTGTTTTAAAACGCATTAAGGTACATAGAAATCCCTCTGAAAGGTTTCCTGCAACCCAAACTCTCCTCTGCTACAGGTTGTAGAATGAAAGTGTTTATATATAAATAAATGTCCAAAATGAAACCAGTTTTTGTTCATATACTGACGTCAGGTTTTATGTGTCTACAGTTCTCCGTCATGGACAAGCATTCAGTCCCATCTACCGCTTCTCGCTCTCTGATGGAACTATGGTTTCTGCTCACACCAAGAGCAAACTGGTGCGTTCACCTGCCACGAACGAGCCCCAGCTTTACATGTCCCTGCACATTCTACAGAGGTATGTCTCTCCATCTACATGTTGTCAGAAAGACAATCCACATCTTAAAGTTTATTGCATGTTTTAGCGTGTTGGTGCCCTGCAGCGTATCCTGACTGGGATAATGTCTAAATTCATGCTCGTCAGTAAACTGGATGTCGTGATAACATCACATAGAAAACGCTCAAACACAACTGATTTATGACACATAGGTTATATAAACAGTTTAATGACTAATGGGTTGGACAATGTGTGTGTTTGTAGGGAGCAGCCGGTCTGTGGACTGGGTCAGGACGTTGGTCCAGGAAACCAGGAGACAGGGATGACCCCCAAACCAATGAACTGCTCCACCCCCTCCATGACTCCTCCGATCCCCGGCAGCGTGCCGGGTTCAGGACCTCAGGGCCAAGACACTACTATAAGCAGCAACAGCACGCCTTTCTCTCCGCCTGGTCCCGCTGGTCCTAGAGAACCAGCTGCCATGGGGGGTCATATGCAAGGCTACCGCTTTGGCTGTCCCCCGCCACACAGCTACACTGGGGGCATGCAACCACCACAGCAGGGCCCCAACTGGCGGATGAACAGCCCCTCACGTGCCAGCCCCAGTCCAGCTGGAGGGCCCCATCCACCTCAGCAGAACTCTATGCTGTCACCCAGGCACCGAGGCAGTCCTGGGGGGGCAGGCAGTCCTCGTGTAGCAGGAGGTCTGCACTCTCCTTCTCCGGTCGGAATGTGTGGTGGGGGGCCTGGGAGTGCAGGCGGTAGCAGCAGCAGCACTCATTCTAACAGCTACACTAGCAGTTCTCTGTCGGCCCTTCAGGCCCTGAGTGAGTGTCATGGAGTAGGACATGTACCCCCCCATGCACACACGCTCAGCTCACCAGACCAGAAGTTGGGCTCCCCAGCTGGGGTCACACCAGGTTCAGGGGTAAACACTCACCTGATGTCAAAACTTGGAGGGAGCACTGGTATCGCTGGTGGAACAGGAGACTTCGGCCCTCACCCGGAGGTGAGTCAGGGACACCCCCAGGCTCAAACTGAAAGTAGTCCAGTTGAGCCCAAGGAGGAGAGGGAGGGGGCACTCGATGGCAACGATGCTCACAACCGCATGCATGACAACAAGGGTCACACCAAGTTACTGCAGCTGCTCACCACTAAACCAGAACCTCTGGAGACGCCCCTGTCCCCCGGTGCAGGGGCCGAGGGGAAGGAGCAGGCGGGCGCAGGGGTCAGAGGCGGCCATGTGGGCGGGAGCACTCACACCACATCCCTCAAAGAAAAACACAAAATCCTCCACCAACTGCTTCAGAACAGTACATCCCCTGTAGACCTGGCCAAACTTACTGCCGAGGCAACAGGCAAAGAACTGGGCCAAGACCAGTCACAGGGTTCTGGTAGCACAGCTTGTGGGGGAGAAATCACTCCCAAGCAGGAGCCGCTGAGCCCCAAGAAGAAGGACAATGCACTGCTGCGCTATCTACTGGATAAGGATGACACTGTATCGAAGGACAAGGTCCCTAAGCTGGAGCCCGGAGAAGTGAAGGTAGAAGGGAGCAAACACCCCCAGGTCAAGGTGGAGAGACAGGATGCAGGATACGACCACGTCGAGCAGGTCAGTGTCTACAGAAAGATTCTGTTTCAAAGAGCAGGCGGTTCTTCTGCTTTTCCTCTGAGCTTTAATCCTGGTTCTGTTAGCAGATGTTGGTCCCGTGCAGGATGTTCCAGTTAAACACACAAACAGGAGATGTGGAGAACAGGGAAAATTCTGGCTTTTAAATTTACAGCCTTGTCATTTTACTCAGAATTAACTGAGCGTGTTTTATTATTAAGGTATATAAACACATCTGGTCCTTTCACCACCTTTGTGTTGGCAGCGTAAGCTGAGGGGAGTCTATCTGCCAGCTTCAAACAACTGTGACATTTGGAAGGAGCCCCTGTGGTTCTTCAGCCATTTGATCCCAGTTGCATTTGGCCGGAGCCTTCGGGTTTGGCTCCGAGCTGCAGGCCGGCCTGTTGCCGAAAAGCTGAAAGGAGTTGAGACGCTGTTGCTGCTAAAACACAAAATTTCTGTGTGGCAGATGAAATCAGTTCACTTCTTTATTAACCCCATCAGGATGCTGTGGTAACTCATTCTACTTTTTTAAAGAGAGTCTTTAGAGATTTGATGCCCTGAAACAGGAAGAAAACCAGCGTTTCTGTGAGACTCGTACAGGAAACGTCGTCTGCTCGAATCTGGAAAAACCATTATGTTCCACACAACACTGCTAAACTACAGTCTCTTTAACAACAAGCCACTGTCGTCACATGTTTTAGCAACAATCGATGGCCGGGCACAAAAAAAAAAGAGTAAAACGTGATTAGTTGGATAATAAAAAAGTGTTGAGCTGAACAAAGAATGTGAGATGAGGAAGGTGTAGATACCCCCAGGAGAGCCCGGCTTCGGCATGCAGAGTCAAAATGATGAGCCATATGCTCCTGCATGTCCTCCCTGCTGCCATGGAGATGGTGGAGAGAGAGAGAGAGAGAGGGAGTGCTGTGCTTGTAGAGCAAAGTAAAGTGGGAAGAGATAAAGGTTTAATATGTGCACCTCGATGCCAGTACCAGATATAAAAAGTAACAAAATAATGACTTTGATTTGTACCAATAAAACCATAAATTCCGAGTTTCACGCCGAGATGATAATTAAATCACTCCTTCCCACAATCATCGATGGCTCATTCCAGTCCAACAGATTTCATTAATGAGAAAAATGGCATTTATTAGACACGCAGTAATCCGTGACTTCATCAGAGTCACTTCACATGTGCGAGTGGGTTTTCTGTTCCTTATCTGATGAATCTGCTGCTTTGCCATGTGTGAAAACTGACTGTGCCAGTAAGAGAGAGTCATCCTCCTCCCTGCTAACCTCACCCACTGGCTCCTCCTCCTCCTCACGATTGTTTGAGAGCTGAATTATTGATGGCCAGGGCAGAGCTAAGTGGGGAAATCAAATCAGAGTAGAGTTATGGTTGACTGTCTAGCTGTGCGGCTGCTCGTGCCAGAGCCACCCAGACTCGTTTTCCATACCGGCACTGAAAAGGCGGACGATGATTGCTGTTAATCAGCGTAACTCTGCTCTTTAATTTAAGCATCTCGTTCTGTATCCATCTGCCGGTCCTGACAAGTGTGCCGTCCGATCTGCCAAAAGCCCGTATCGTCACTCTCCATATGCTGGCTCACCGAAGCATCCGGCTGTTTCACATTCCAGCACGTCACACCTGCCAGAGGAGCTCTGCTGCCTCGTTCTGTGTGACTCTGTAGTAAAACACATCATCTTCTGTTCTTCGACTCTCTTTAGTCCCTGACAAGATAAACGGGAAAACCCAGTTTAATGGAAGCAAATGTGAAAATATCGGGATGAGTGTTGAAGAAACAGAGTTCCCATCGATCACACGGATCGTTGGCTGCCTTTTCACTACGGCTCTGATCAATATTTCTTTTTAAAAGTTGTATAATAGAAGTTTTAAAACAAGTGGGTAGGAAATAATTCCTTCATATTTAGATGATGCTTTCTGTTTTTTAAGATATTCTCAACATATAATTTAAAGTTTGGCCATTTCTGAATAAAAATGATCCCTAAAACAACTCTGCTTCCTGCAACAGTTATGCAGCAGAATTTCACCAGTAAAAATCCATCATTTCAGCGATCCTTCAAATCTGGCAGTACGTGCATGTTGTTTGTTTTATCTGTAGGGGGAATTAGACTTTCGATTTTCCTTACTCGACAGTGACAGCTTCTGCTTTTCTCAGCCTTTTTTTGGTTCCTTTTCCTGTAAAATGGCTGAACAGAGAAAAAAGCGTAACTGGATATAAGAGTTCTCCTCTCCTGAAGTCCACGCTAACGTTAAGCTAATAACACTTTGAATAAACATGATAAAGGTTGTGCAGATCGCAACAGTCTCACCTACAGGTTTCTTTGTTTTTGATCTGGCTGCTGTTGCTGCTCTGCATTAAAATGTCGAGTGTATCAGACATGCTGGAAATGTAGGACACATCATCATCATCAGCTGACAGCTCCTTTCTGCAGGACCGAGTGCATAAATTTGAGCGTCCTTATTACCTGAAACTGAGTTTTTCTTCAGTTGAACTTTTCCCTCTTCAACACGACTCCCATTTATTCTTCAGAGCTGCAAGAAATTTGTTAAACATTCTAATAAAGAGACTGTTGTTTGGGAAATTTAACATTTTAAAGATGGTTTTGCCTCTAAATTCTCTCGTAATTTGTTTTAAAGAGAAGATTGCATGCACAGACATGCACTTAAAGAATCGTGTTAAAAGGATTGAAAGAAAGTGGATCCATTAGGAGTAAAAGCAGCTAGAAGTGGAGAAAATTGAAAGTGGGAGACGAGAGAATTGGAGAGGAGGAGGAGGAGGAAACTGAGTGCACAGAGGCATTACATCATTCCTGACCTCATTAGGGCTTTTCTCTCTCCCACCAACCAAACCACTCACACCGTGACTCTCTCTCTCCTACATATCCACTCTGCTCTCTGTATCATGAGCGTTGTGTGGCTAATACGAGGACAAGTCGTGGTTCTTCTCCATCAGACGTCTGGATACGACCGTGGCTACGGTCCTTGAGCTCCTCTGATAAATGTTGGATCAGACGCTTTTGGCAGATTTGTTATCTTTAACAAATAAATGTCATTGTCAGAAAGATTAAAGTGAACCACTGAACAGAGCTGGTGTGTTTGTTGTTCTGCTGCTGTCACGATCTGTAGATCAGTCAGTCCAGATATGCTGCACTCTGGTGGACAGTTAAAGCCACTGCAACTTATTTACCTGAATCCCTGTTTAGTAAACATTCCAGTTCTATATCAGAGGTTGTCTGGACTGGATTGGCTGTAAATTTACTTTCCTTTTTGTTGGAGGATGTTGTTTTTACATCGGAATATTATTTGCTGTGTTTATTTGCATTAAACTATTTATTCTTTGAGTTTTCAGATTGAATAATAAATTGGATGGAAGGGATAATTAATTTCATTGCTAAATTAAAGTTTATTTTTATCATGAAATCAAGAAGGAATAAAGTTATGACATCTGTACATTGGCTGTTTTAAAAACCGCACCATTGTGTCAGGAAAAACAAGGAAATTGCTTTTCATGCCAGGAAAGAATCAGAATCCAACATGTCTCTGGTTTCTCCTTTCCCAAACTTCACATACTTATTCTGTGTGTATACATTTTGTATCAAAGTTGATCACAAATACTGTTTAGTATGGAAGCTTAAGTGATTAATCTGTTTTGTATTTTTTTTACTCTTCCCCGCCGTCCTACAGTCGTCAGAGCTGGACGACATCCTTAATGACCTGCAGAACGCTCAGTCGTCACTCTTCTGCGAGCCGCGGCCGGTTTCTTTGCCCAGTTCCATGGACAAACAGAACATAATCAACGACATCCTCCAGATGTCCAAGACTGGTCCTGCCATGGTGGCGCAGCAGCAACACAGAGGCCTTGCACCTGGCATGGGCCCAACTGGTAAATCCTCAAAAAAAAAACCTGGCCAGATCATGTTGAGTCATGTGACTAAAATTTGTGTATTCCTGTCTTTAGGCTTTGGGGGTGCTCGACAGGGGCAGCCAGGCAGAGGTCTGCCTGTGAGAAGTGTCTCGCTGGACATGAACGTGTCTCCTCAGCAACCCACATTACAGTACCCCATAAGGGCTTCGAGCCCATACGCTCTAATGCAGCAGCAGCAGCAGCAGCAGCAGCAGCAAGTGGTGATGGGAAGTCATGGCATGATGCCTAACCAGGCTGGAATGATCAATGCAGGTAGGTGTTACAGTCTGCTTTGTGTTCTCTTATGTAGGGTGAGGTCTTGCTATCGTTGTTCCTCAGTGTGTCTCAATAAGGAACAAAGCGGCGCTACATCTTCTGCGCAGGTTTTCCAGAGAATGTTATATTTACTTTGTTTTAAGTGTTGATGCTCGTGGCGTCTTCCACATTCTGTGGAGGTTTCTTTCCTTCTGACTGAGTGTCTTTCACCCTAACATATCACATCATGACACGGTGACTCACTTCCTGTGACAGGAAACAGTCGCCCACACGGGCACAAAGTTTCTCTCTGTGTCTCTCCTACATATCAATACTCTTCAAGCAACTTCCAGCCCTGCAGTGAAACATGGAACACGTCACACCGTGGGATGTCCTCAAAAATCTGTCCAGAGACATTTCTCACTCTTCCCCGTCTCTCTGTGTGTGCCTGTTTCTTCTAAAGGAATGATTGGTGCAGGTGTTCCACGACCAGGCATGCAGCAGCAAGAGGGCTGGGTGGGTTCTGCCTCTGCGCCCCCTCTGGGAGCGTCAGCCCCCGGACAACAAGGCGCCATGCAGGGCAGGATCGGGCCTAACAGTGCTCCTATGAGACCAAATGGCCAGCCGGGTCCAAGACCGATGCTGCAGTCCCCAATGATGGCCAATGGTGAGACCACAGTGTGCCATTAAAGCTTGAATTCACAGCTTGTTATACAGAAAACAGATTATTGTAACCAAATACAATAAAACAACACTTCTAGATCACAATTTAAAACAAAAAAAAAACAAAACAAGAATTTACTACATAGATTGTGTAAATGTCACACCTGGTCTCTGATACTGGTGAGGTACAGTGAAGACCTCAGCTGTCACATGTTGTTTACCAACTTCTCTTTGTTGTAAACATTGCCACCTAGTGGTCAGTCACAGCAGATGACAGGAAATCATTTTAATCCAGATTTTAGAAAATATTTAAAGAGTTTTTTTCCCCACAGTTAAGTTTTTCATGTTAATTTTCCAATATTTCACTTAATCTGATTATTTTTTATTTTTTATTTTTTAGCCCAGTCTGATATGGATATGCCTATGGTCGGCCACCATTTCTCCCAACAGCAGGCTCCGCCCAACCAGACAGCCCCTTGGCCGGACAGCATGTTGCCAATTGACCAGACAGCGTTTGTAAACAGGTGACTTTCCAAAGGGAGCCAAAAGCATCACTGCTTTAAATTGTCTAATATTATCTTATAAAAATGCACAAATGTTTATGTTGAAGTTGAATCTAAAGGGAGAACCTGTTTTCTCCTCAGACCCACGCCCCAGGATGATCTCTCCAGCACGGGACTCGGTGCTGACGGGAGCGCTGTGGATGAAGGGGCCTTGATGTCGCAGCTCTACACGGCGCTAAAAGATTTTGATGGTTTAGAGGAGATTGATCGTGCGCTCGGGATCCCTGCGCTGGTTGAACAGGTGAACTTTCCCATCAAACGTCGTTAGGTTTGTTTCTTACAGCTTTTTAGTGATGAATTATCATAATTATTGTATCAACTGCTGGTTGTTTCAGAGTCATTCACTGGAGCCTGAGCAGTTCCCTCAGGACCACTCCATGATGTTAGACCAGAAGCCCACGATGTACACCCAGCAATTTGGCCCCCCTCCTTCCCACATGGCGCCGAGGGGCTTCCCAGCATCTCCCATGCAAGAGCCTGGTTTTCACCCCATGCAGGGACAGATGGGCCCGCGGCCGGGTTACCCCATGATAAGAATGCAGACACGACCGGGAATCAGGCCCGGAGTGGTGCCCCCCAACCAGCCCAACACACTACGGCTGCAGCTGCAGCACCGACTGCAGTCACAGCAGGTACACGATGCAGCTAGATCGCCCTGACATGATGGCATATTGATTGTTGACTCTGCGACCTCCATTTTATCTTTTTTGACGTGACTGAATACACAGATATGAGTTGTGCAATCGTCCTTGGGCTTGACAATCTGTCAGTTTGTGTTTGCATTCTAACTGGACTTAAAGGTCTGCTGCCTGCCTGTCAGTGCATTTTCACTCAAATTGTGCAGCTGAAAGATTATTGATGACACTCTCTTGTTTTTATGGATTTTACACAAATAAAAATGTGTTTCTTCAGAACTAAATTTGGTGCATGTTGGGATTTAACGAGTAGATGTTTGTGTTTCTTATTTCTGTGTTTTGTCTCAGCAGAACCGTCAGCCAATGATAAGTCAGATGAGTAGTGTGTCAAATGTGAACCTACCTCTTCGAGCCAACGCTCCAAACCAGGTACAGCGTTTCAGTACAAACATCAGAAAGTTGTTTGTCTGCATTAATTAAAGCCTTTGGTGTGATTAATCCTCCCCCTCCACTTCTTCCAGGGAACCATCAATGCCCGGATGTTGGCTCAGCGTCAGCGGGAGCTGCTGAGTAATCACCTGAGGCAGAGGCAGCAGGTGCAACAGGCCCAGCAGGTTCAGCAGAGGAGCATGGTCATGAGGGCCCAAGGCCTCAACATGCCCCCCAACATGGCTGCTGGGGTCATGAGTAACCCCAGGAATCCTCAGGCAACCCCCCAGCAGTTCCCCTACCCGCCCAGCTACGGTACCAGTACAGGCCTGGCATCGTCACCTCCCCCCACCAGTCCCTTCTCCTCCCCTCTATCCCCTAGTTTGCCCTCTCTTCCCTCCAACCCTCAGCTCCACCTGCATGGCACTTCCTCTTCTTCCTCCACCTCCTCCTCCTCCCAGATGATGATGGGAAACACAAACATGATGGGCGGACAGTACGGGGCCGTACTCAGCCCCCAAATGCAGCACAGTGCCTTTCAGTTTCCCAACTCAGGTACTGCTCCCACCCCCAGCCAACCACACACGTCACCCTCAAACCCCGGTGTGTTTTCATTGCATCTCTTTGATTGTAGCTGCTCACCGTCACTTCTTACATCATCAGTTGTCATAAAAAGGTTCAAATCATGCTGCAGATTTTCAACATCTTCCATAAAACATGATCAGATATTTTCCTTAGGGTCTAAAACATTGTCCTGTTGATGCATTCTTCCTCCACTAGAGGGCGTCAAGAGCACATAATTCAGGCCAGAAACACACTTACATCGTGTAATCTGGATTTAACTCTTATTAAGTATTCTGATATAATTCTTATTTTGGCTTGTGGGTTAAAAAACAAATTTTTGTTAGAAATAAATTCCTCCTTTCACTTCTCTTCCTTGACTCCTCCTCACCAGCTCGTTTCCTGTTTCCTTGTTTTCACTGCATGTAGGAAATATTAACTGCCTGTAAATGATCCTGAATGCAGACACGTGTTTTCACTAGAGTCGGTTTCTTAGCAGCAGCCGCTCTCTTCCTATCGGCACATTGTGGTTGAACACAGGTTTTGCAGGATTGATCTGGTTTATGTGTTTCTGATGTTCAGGTATGAGCCAACAGGCTGATGGGAGTTTTGGAGGAGCCAGCACACCACAGAGCCCCCTGCTTTCACCCCACATGGCTCACACACAATCTCCCATGATTCAACAGGGCCAGCAAAATACTGCTTTCCAGGGTTCCGCTGATATGAATGGCTGGCCGCAAGGCAACATGGGAGGAAACAGGTAAAGAACCCGAATGCATCAACACATCTCAGGTTCCAACTCAGTATGAAAGTATGTTATTGGTTTAAAGAGTTTCTGGCTATGTTTAAAAATATAGTTCCATCATCTAAATAATAATTTTTAATTTCCAAATAAAATTTAGTTTTTTTTGTTTGTTTGTTTTATTTTACCTTTTATTTAAGGCTTGAAATGAACAACTTGTTGGATTTTCTGATTTGGTTTCAGTCGCATCGTTTCCAGCTTTCTTGAATGTTGTTTTTAAGGAGCGTACAGAAACCCAAAAATTCAAATTACATTTCCTGTAAATCTACAACAAATATTTGTGATGCTGAAGAATCTGAGTTGGATGTTTGAAACATTAATTGTGTAGGAGATTTGATTTAGAAAGGAAGGATTTGGGCCTTTGGGCAGAAGTCTGGTTTTTAATCTTAATCATCATTAGAATATATCATCAGAAATAACCTGGTGAGACTGTAAGTGATGATACATATCTGTTTTTATTAGATCTGTCATGTCCATGATTCTCTGTTTAAACTTTTTCATGGGAGTTTGTAACATTGTCATCACTGGGGTGAATAAATGGAACGTGTCTTTATTCCCCACGTCTCTCCCCAGTATGTTCCCGCAGCAGCAGACGTCACCGCAGTTCACGCAGCAGAATAACAGCAACATGTACAACAACAGCAGCGCCATGAGCACCAACATGGCGACCAGCAGCATGGCCCAGATGGCCGGACAGATGAGCGTCACATCCATGGCGTCGGGGTCGTCACCCGGCCTGCCGTCAATGGGACAAGAACAGGTATATAAAACCCGTTTTCTTCTTCTTCTGCTCTCTGTCCGATGCTCTAAGTGTTTAATTACATTTACTGAAGAGCCTGCAAGTAAATAATTCACTCGCTAGTTTATGTAACGTCTGCCACCTGAACTCAGAAGGCAGTGATGTAATCATGTAGTTACCTGTTAACTCGGGCAGGTGACGTAACTCACTGGTCCTCAGAGATGACGGTGTTTTCATGTCGAGATAATCTGATTCCTGCTGCATCTTTTTTTTCCCATCATGTTAATTCATCCTCCCGTCTCGCCGGTGTTGTTAGCTCTGTATGTGAAATGCACGGTTGTTGACCATGATGCTTTTAAGCCAGTAAAGAGTCATAAATATTTAATCTGAGCGCTGCTGTTTGTCTGCTCTCCAGACTGTTGTAACACACCAGCGTATCAGTCACTGGATTTATCTTCCCATCCAGGTTTCCAGAAAAATATCGGCACTCAGATTATTTCAATTATTTACTGTTCACCCATTAGTACGAGCATTTGTTTGATTTACTGACAGGGTTTTTCTTTTTTTCTTGATGTTTCTAATTACTTTTAATCTTTGGGGATTTTTTTTTATGGGGTTAATTTTTACAAGGTAAATTCATCAGTGCGTACGGCATGGCCTCGTCGCCTCGTTGAAAACGAGATCACCTGCAAGCTGCAAGACTAATATTCTAATATTTTCGGTTTCTTTGCAGAAATACTGTTGACCCTCCTGAAGCCTTTTAGCATCGACCTCAAAGATCAGCTGGTACGAGGAGCGCGTCGGCCCTTTAAGAATCAAGAGTACAACTAACCGACTGCCCCTTGAACCAGCCCGGCCGTGTCCTGAACCCCCTCGCCCTCTCTTAACCCCCAGCCACCCCAAACGAACATGGGCGTGTGCAGAAGGCTGGGGAAGGGTCTCTGTCCAGTTTGCCTCCCCCTCCCGGAGGAGGGAGCCCGGCGACGAGCCGCCGATCTGCCTGTCCAGCCGCATTCACCGGAGTGTGACTTACGGCCTCCTGAAGGGAGACTCAGACACGAAACTGGGCAGCGGCGGTCGTGGGATCTTTGTTCTGATGAATGTATTTGTTTCAGTGGACCGCCGCCATTTACAATCTAATCTCAAAAACAAGCCACACTGATCCATTTTCTCCTCAAACTTCACGTGTGACGTTTCCACAACGGCAGCAAAGACTCCCAGGTTACGTTCTGAACTACGGATGGAATTCGGATGGTCGGTTCTGCCTTTCTTCTCTCTTTTTTTTTTGGCTGTTCTTTATTTAAATATGAATATTTTTTTGTTCTTGTGAAAAATAAGAATGAAGAGTGGAAAAAAAAAAACTGATCTCGATAAACACTGCGGAGGAATGATCTGAGTGGAATTCTAAGATTAGACTAATTTAGTCAGAAGGTTTAAATAGTGTATTAAATTAAGTTTTATTTTTCTGTATAGATTCATTTTAATTATTGTAGATGATTCTTTATCCTTGTAGCAAGAAAAATTATTCCTAAAAGTGTGAAAGAGGCACTTTTTATCATTTTTAACAGTAATGGTTGTATTCTTTCAGAGAAGATTCTTCTATTAACCTGAATTATGGATTATACTTTGGTCCGGTTGTTTCAGAAAATCAAATATGGTTTAAAATGAATTACAGAGATTGTACATACAGATAAGTAAAGAGTTTTCTTTCCTATTTATTTTATTTCTTCGGTTTTTTGTTCTCTCATCACTGCTTCTTAAAGGAGAGCAGGTTCTTAGGTTCTGTTTGTTTGTTTGTTTGTTTGTTTGTTTTTGGGATATTCTGGCTCTCTGGTACGATGGGGATGTTAGGGGGGGTCGGGTGGGTTGTAAAAGGGGGTGTGCTGTGTATACAGTGTACAGATTATGGCTTGCTTCTCTGCCTTTAGCATAGAACACAAAAAATACAAATAAAAATCTACACAGCCATACAGTAAGTGGAAGTATAAAAATGTGCTTTCTGTGTCGTCTGGAGTGAAAACTGCTTCATACAAGCTGCTAGGTGCAAACTGTTCTGGTGTGATGTAAACAAGCAATAACGATTACTTGAGTTTTTTTTTTTTGTAATTTTTGTACAGTTTCCTGAATTTAAAAAGGTTTTTGCTCTGCGTTTGGATGCAGTATTAAACAGTTTTTTATTGCAGTTTGTACCAAGAAAGTCCACGATCCACATACAAAGAGTTGGTATTAAATTATGCAGCATCGGGCTGGAACCCCGAGAGGGAGGTAGTTTACCCCCCCCCCCCCCCATTGAAAACACACCCTCTCTTCCTCCAGCCTTTCTTCTATTGCAGAGGTCAGAGTTCAGACTGCACCCGTCACCAGGCTCTGACACATACTTAGCCATATTTTATGACCTCAGGCACTTCGTTTCACTATAAAGTGTTCGGTAATGACGCGCTGTTCTTGTGATGGTTTGACCATCATCAAATCTAAAGCAAGTCATCCTCTCTAACCTCAAATTAAAAAAAAAACTTTATATAAACGAGTTAAACCCAGGACTTTAAGCAAGCCAAAAAAAAAAAAATTCACATTTCAATTGGATTTTTTGGAATTATTTTCTTTCCATCCTGAATCACTTCTTCATTATCAGGCCCAGGAAAAGCAGGAAATCTCCAATGATGTCACTTAATGGGTCTGATGTTTCATCATAACACAGGAAGAGAATCACTCTGAATGTATTAAAGGCCTAAGGATGTGGCTCTTCTCTACATCTCTCCACTTGTTGCTCCTTTTCTTTCTGTAAACCTGTAGCAGGTCTGTTTTGGGACAAAAAGGCTGCATGAGCACTCGCCTACGGGACATCATGTATTTTTGACCAGTGCTGTGTTGATTGTAAAATCCACCTGTGCAGGAGGAGGAATAAAAAGCCTTTGAGCCATTTTAAATGATTCACAGCCCTTTTGCATCAAATTTCCAAAGATGACGATTTTGAAACAACTTAAAAGCCATGTGGTAGCAGTGCTTTTTGTTTTTTAGCATTTATAATGAGGACCTGTGCAAATGAATCCTTTTGCCCCCTTACAGATATTCAAGCTTTTGGACACACTAAACATCCTAAATGCCCTTTTGTATTGTCTTCTGGTTCCTTAGAGCTAAGATGCAACCTTGAAATGCTACAACCCCCTAGCATAATGCCTTAGATTTCATCCGTTCCTTGTTCTTGTACATGAATTCCACTGCTGTCTGTATAAATTTGTATAATGACTGTGTACAGTATTGAATGAGTGCATCATTGTTCAACTCTCAGCTTGGCTCCTCCCACTGCTTTCTGTTCTGTGTTTGATGGAAAACATGACATACACGTAAAGTTACAGAAGCAATATGTATTATCCATCATGGATTTCTATAAAGAAAGTTCACGGTTTTTTCTCGGGATGTTGGTTTTTTCCACATCATTCACACACTGCAACCCTGCAAAGATCCTGTCTTTGTACCCTAAGTGTGTATGTGTGTGTATACGCGCGTGTGTGTGAGAGTATGTGTGTGCGTTTTATGCAAAATTAGATATATAAGAGAAGTTACAACCACAGTTATGCAAGTTGTGAACTAATATGGCTTCGCTGATGCTGTTTGCCTTGTAAATAAAGAATTCTGTTGCATTATTTAATTGAGTTTCATTTTATGGGAGTGAAAGTGAAGATAGAAGAAAAGAGTTGTGATTATTCACCTCTGAATTCACAAAAAAATTCATTTAATTATGTTCAGACATGTTTGATTTGAATTTTTAAATAATGAAGTTGCTAAATAGGATTTAAAGATGTTTCACCAAAAAAACTATTAAACATGAATATTTCATCAAGTTTTTTATTTTCGTTAAAATCGACATTCGTTGGTTTTTCTTAGTTTATTAACATTTTTTGTTTGTTTTAATGGCGATGCGTGTAAATAACACACCATGCTCGTGCTTTAACAGAGCTGAATGACCCGTGAAATAAAGGTAATGATTTAAAATCTACTGCTGGTGGTTTATTTGATAGATAATGTGACGTCATATTAGAGAAAATGTATAATTGTAACTTTAGATTTTGATATTTTTCGTTTATCTCCTTTCTTTTAATAAATATGAGATAAAAGTGAATATCGGGGGTCTAAAATCGTTCGGTGTGAGTGTTTGATGTCTGGACGGAGGCCGCGGTGCAGAAGTCATGGGGGGGGGCTTGTAGAAGATGTATTGACATGCATGAGGCTGAGCGGATTCCCGTCCAATAGGAGGGAAGAGAGGAAGCTGGGGAACATCTTCATCAGATCTGCTCCTGTAAAACCCGGTGTGTGCCCTCAGATGACCACACGGACCATCACGCGGGACACGTCCACAGACTGAGGCGCGAGACGGAGAGAAATTCCCTCTGAAACGGATTTATTTTAGGAGGTGAGTTTCTTTTGCATCTAAAAGAAGAAAAACAAACTGTTTCTGGATATTTGTTTTAGACGTTCAACAATAATCCAATTAGTAACATTTAAAAAATGTTCGTTTTGTTGTTTGATCATGTTTGTTTGCGCTCGGAGCAGCACGCGCTCCATCGTCACCACGTGTGTTTCCTAAATTATTGTAAAAGTCTATAAAATGCTTCATTAATGCTGACCTCCGCTCTGTTCTTTGATTGGTGTCATGACCCTGATTTGTCTCTCTATTTACTGGCTGATTGGGAAGCAGGTTCCTTATACACACACACACACACACGCACGTGCTTCAGCTGTGTGTGTGTGTGACCTCTCAGCTGGAAATATTGCAAACTCTGCTGTCAGTTTTACTGCGGATGGTCTTTCATCTGCTCCTGTTTTGTTCAGCAGTTTGATATGAGCTTTAGTTTTGTATTCATTTATTTCTCTGTTTGGAACTAATTCGTGAAGAAATGTTGGAGTGAACATCCAGATGTGTCCTCTTCTTCTGACATGTTTATTATTTCAGATTCCTGTATTAAACTTTATACCCCGTGCACCATCTCTCCTGCACCTCCTCCTGTCTTCATCCATTAGACCATCTTCATTTTTGACCCCCTGCTGGTGTCACGTCCCTCTCCAGCGTGATGCTGAAGGAGAAGAGCTACCGAGCGGACATGCTGAAGGACAGTCCTGGCCGGAGCTTCTTCCCCGGTCCACCTCCCTACATCCTCCCCCGGACGCACAGCCTCCTCCCCCACCCGCTGAAGTCGCTCGGTCGGCTGGTATCAAACGCCTCTCTGCCCCTCGGTCAGCCAGGCTGCATCCCTCCGTTCCTGAACCACAACAACGCACCGGTCTTTCACGAACACATGTTGAGCAGTTTCCCGTACCCGAGCCAGATGTTGCCCGGTCACACTCTGTATTCCAAACCGGAGGAGCTGGCCGCGGTGGTGACGGAGCACGCAGCCGGTCCGCTGTCCTCGGACTTCAGCAGCCCGACCAGTGAAAGATCTTCTTCCTCCGGCAACACACCGTTCAAGGAGAACTTGTTTCGTCCGCATGGCGCGCGCCTGTCTCCCGAGAAGAAAAGCGCAGGTTATAATTTCAGTGAGGACGACTTGTTCATGGTGCTTTACGGTTACTCCAGCGGCCAGGAGCGCAGCGTGGGCCACGCCATATCAGGTGTGACCCTGCCGGGAAACTCAGGTGAGCCTTTTAAGTTATGACGTCAGTTTAATCAAAACTGCGTGTACACAATTCTCTAACTTTATTTCCTGATCAGTCTCTGATTCCCACATTCCACCGCTCGACAAAGAAACTCTGGAGCTTCCAGAAGGTGAGCCCAAACCCCGTCACCTCCCCCCTCACCTCCTCATGCTGCTCCAAGGGGCTGATGTTTGACTCTGTTGCAGGGTTAATTATTCTCCAGGCATCGTGGGGAAGCGCTTCACACTGTGGAGTTTTCACGGAGAAAAGCAGCATCCCTAAAGGCACGCGCTTCGGACCTTTCCAGGGGAAACTGGTCAACACGAGCGAGATTAAAACATACGATGACAACACTTTGATGTGGGAGGTGAAGTGATGACGCGCCTCCGTGTGTCGGATCCTTTTCAGCTTCATGCATTTACTTAAAAACCCGCTCCATCCTCCTGCAGGTGTTTGAAAACGGCCGCTTGAGCCACTTTGTGGACGGAAGAGGCGCATCAGGAAACTGGATGTCTTTGGTCAAGTGTGCGCGTTTTCCCGGAGAGCAGAACCTGAATGCGGAGCAGATCCAGGGTCAGATTTTCTACGAGGCCTGCAAGGAGATCGGCCCTGGCCAGGAGCTTTTGGTGTGGTATGGAGACTGCTACACGCAGTTTCTCGGTATCCCACTCACACTGAAAGACCCGAGAGAAGACAACAAGCCCCCCATCACGGAAGGTCAGGATCCAATGTTTGTTTATTTAGTAGAATTTTGATTATTCTTCACATTATTAAACACATTTATTCCTCGATATCTCCAGATGCTGGCGAGGGCTTCAAATGTGACAGATGTGGAAAGGTGTTCGCATACAAATATTACAGAGACAAACATCTGAAGTACACGCGCTGCGTGGACCAAGGGGACAGGAAGTTTCCCTGTCATCTGTGCAACAGATCCTTCGAGAAGAGGGACAGGTTGCGGATCCACATTCTCCATGTGCACGAGAAGCACAGGCCTCATAAGGTATGGGACGTGTGCGCCTGAAAAATGTAGGAGGTTTTTGTGGTGCTGAAAGAACAGCTCCCAGCACGCGCTGGACTTCAAAGCAGAACATCTGGATATTTCTGTTTTCTCGTTTCATTTTTGTCTAATTAAAATATTTGTGTTTGAAAATGTTTCAGTGCTCAGTGTGTGGAAAGAGTTTCTCTCAGTCCTCCAGCCTCAACAAACACATGCGCGTGCACTCGGGAGAGCGGCCTTACAAGTGTGTTTACTGCAACAAGGTAAAACTGGATTTCATGCACGTGACTCCAGCTCGCGGGTTCATTAGAATGATACATTATTAGATACAAATATTTGACTTCTGTTGTATATAGCTAATAATGTATATGCAAGTATATACAGTCTTTTTTAGCCTTAAAATTGTTATAAAATATATGTTGCTTCTTTGCTGTTAGCAGAGTTAGCCTTTAGCCCTCACAGTTGGCTAGTAATTTTTTTTATCTTAATTTCAGAAAGAATTCGTTTCCTCACTTAGGATTATTTGTCAGGCCTCCAGACTTTGTTCTTTTTGGTCCATTTTTAAGAACCTGCCGTTTCAGCTGGATGTCAAGTTTCCTTCTTCCGTTCACGGTGTTGTTGTGGCACGAGCTCTTCCTCGTTGTTCCCCGCAACAGGCACGAGACGCTTCCACGCTAATTACCTCCAGATGCGAAAATTTTTATCCTCCGGGACTATCGGGTTTAATTTAAGGCCCCAGAAATGTCTTTACTGATTTTTCTTTGATTTAAAACCGCATTTTTGTTGTTTATGTTTGTTAGTTTTAGTTTACCCAAACCCATTTTTTTCAGTATTTAAAATTAATAGCTATTAGTAGCTTTTTGTATTTTCTTACAGGAAAACGAATGCTGCCTTAAAATGCATAAATAAATATTAAATAGGGAATGGAACAAGTACTTTAATCATTAATTAATCGCTTTGTTTATTTAACTTTGACCCGATAGCTTTAAAATCACGTGTTTGGCGCACGTGTCAAATTGAGGTTATTATTAAACGTGCAGCTTTCAAAAATAAAAATAAATTAAATAGAATTAAAGGGTCTTTGTTGTTGTGAACCCACCCTCCTGCAGGCTTTCACCGCCTCCAGTATTCTGCGCACACACATCCGCCAGCACTCCGGTGAGAGGCCCTTCAAGTGCAAACATTGCGGGAAGGCCTTCGCCTCTCACGCGGCCCACGACAGCCACGTCCGCCGAACGCACGCGAGGGACAAGCCGTACCCGTGCGATCTGTGTGGGGCGTCTTTCCTAGAGGAACAGGAGCTGAAACATCACGGGAAAACCCACAGAAGTAAGAATCTGTTTACAAATAATCACGTGAAAGCGGCCAAAAATATACAGTTAAGTTAAAAGTGGATAAAAGTTAAATTCACGTGAGGGATTTTTTTTATTCTGATTCACAAAAACGAACAGCACATAATGTATTTTTATTCATTGAAGAAGGGTGAAAATCATGTAGGTAATGTAAATAATTTTATATTTAATTTCCTCAAAGCATGTTTTGTGTTTGTTCTTTAATCATTAAAATGAAATTAAAATAATATGGTAAAGAATAAATATTTTGTAAATGGTGCCAGTTATTGTACTGTTTTCTCCTTCTGCAGAAAAACAAACAGAGATCATCTCAGTCCAGTCATCTCCAGTGGTTGTTGAACTAGAGGAGAACCCCACTTTCCAGAAGTTCCATAAGAACCCTGAACAAAGCCTCAGTAACCCCGGGTTAACAGTTTTAACCTCCGAGTATCGACCCTGGAACTAAACAAACCAAAAGAGTCATGTGAATGTTTTAAATGTTGTAGACAAAGCAAACTGGACAAAAACTGCTGCTTATTTTAATATATAAAAAGGACACTTTGTTGTATAAATCAATTTATTATTAGACATCATAATTTACATTGTTTTGTAAGTATTTACCTGTTGTTTGTTTATTCTGTTAAAAACTATCATGATTTTCTAGTTGTTGTTATTACAATGATCATTTTAAAATTTATTATGATGATGATTATTATTATTAGTTTACATGCACTGTTACAAAAAGCAAAGCTTATACAGCTTGTCTGTAAATTATATGTGATTTCGCCCTCTGACTATAATTGTATTTTTTTTATTGCTCTTATTTAAAGCTTCTCAAAGCAAGCTGGTGTGTGCTGTTCACTCACTTTGAGGGTTGTGTCTTTTATTAGCAAATTTATTTTTTAAAAAAACTGCTCAGTGTGCTTGAAAAGAATACGATTTCTGCTCAATAAATAAACTTAAAATTCCAAGTTTAAATACATACAATGCAACATCAACAACAAAAACAAAGATGTTTTGGTGGTTATTCATTTATTTATTCATTAAATTGTTTGCCAGATGGCTAAATTACTATTTATAATGTTGTTCCAGTATAAAAAAAAAAAAAAGAAAGAGGGAGTTAGAATCTTGTAAACGATGTTCTGAATCCACCTTCTTTGGGGAAGGAATCCCATCTTTCAGACACGTGATGAACTGGACACTGAGTGCTCGCAGTAAAAACGAAGCAGCAAATAAATGACAAAAGAGCGAAGCTGTAAAGTGGCCTTTTGCTTCACACACAAAGAAACTCACTTTGACTGACATCTGCCCTCACACTGTCACCAACTGTCCCACATGTGTTCCCTCGGATGGATGGAGGGATGGGTGGATGGATGGATGGATGGATGGATGGATGGGTGGATGGCCCTCTCTTTATCTGACATAATGGCTGTGGACTGCAGCCTTTAGGGTCAAAGGTCAGCACCTCACTGAATGTTTAACAACCCTCTTCTCTCTTCAAATAGCTAAAATATGGATGATTGAACAAGTGTAGATCAACCTTCATTGGACCTGCCCCTCCCACAGAAACAACGCCCTGAGTCACAGTGAGGAGACTCTCTGGAGCAGAGGGGTGGAGGAAAAGTCTGTGGAACAAGAGACAGAAGGAGAAAGAAAGAGGAGAATGAGCTGCCACCACTGAAATATAGAGACTGTTGGCGTGTGGTGCTAAAAGACCGATTTTAATAGCACCTCCTCTGATTGGCTGATTTAGGACGACGGTGCTCCAGCAGTGGGAGAATTTTTATTTGGGTCGTTTATACGGATTGATTCCACACTTAACCTCCTGGCGAGTTAACGTGGCCTCTGTGGAGCGATCCATCAGATTCACTTATATATTAATGTAATATTCATAATAGCTGAGCTCAGAAGTGAATTCCCTCAGAGATCTAAACAAGCATAACTCTTCACCAAACAGTTGTAGGACTTTGATACTTTACACCACTCCAGAAAAGTGGTCACAACTAAATGCACCATTGTGATTAATTAATAATGCTCATTGATATAAAGAGCAGAGAGCACGTTTGCATTTAAACAATGCTGCTCTCCTTTTCCTCACAGTCTGAGCTGAGTAGTCCACAGCTCTGTAGTATTAGCATCTATTGATTGTCTAATAGCTGTCGGTGTGTGTATGTGTGTGTGTGTGTGTGTGTGTGTGTGTACTCCAGACAGTGGTCAGACTTTTAGCTGAGTGGACTTATAAACTAAAACCACAACAGCTCTTTGTCCTCAAGTTGTAAAAACCACAAAAAAGTCAGTAACATTTAGGAATACAGCAAAACTTTTACTCTTTTCTGCAAATTTACATTTAATGTTCTCACAGATTAAATGGAACCAATTCATTTGTACAATAACAGGAAAATAAAAGACTTTGGTTTTATATGTATTAAACAGATCACCTTATTTTTTTTTAGAAAGAACAAGGAGTATAACAATCCTTTGTAACAGATAATATCAGTGTTATGCAGCTGTTTAGGCCTTTGGCATGTCAGAGGGTAATATTGAAGATATTAAAGAGGGAATTTCTATCAAAATCTCAATGTATATCTTGAGGAAAATTTGACTCACTGTGAAAGAAAAAAATGATTTTTAAGTATCAATCATGTTTTATTAAGTTCTGCTTAACCAAATACAAGTAGGCTCAAAATAAAATAAAACGGCCCAGTTCATATCAAAATACATGCAATTTATCAGAGTCCAAAATTTAGCTTAAAATTTTCAGTCCCATCAAACAAAACTGAGTCAGTAATTTGAACCATATAAAACTTCTACTTTATTAATTTAACTACCTGTTTTTAATACACCCATTTATTTATGGGTGATTTAATTCAGGCAGTGCTCGAACCCCTCATTTTCACATTTCTCTGTTGTTTCTTTTAATTGAATTCAGTTCAAGTTTCATATGCAGCATTAATTCCAAACTGAAGTCATATCAAAGTACTAACAGCAACAAGCAACAATTTACACGAAGAGGTCCAGATTCAGAGCCAATTATCTACAAATAACTCACTCTAACTGTAATCCGATCAGTTTTAATGAATTACAAAATGACAGTTTGTAAAAAATTTAAAGAAAGAAGCTGATTGAATTTAATTATTTTTTTCAACACAATCCTCCATTATGATCAGAACAAATTGGCGACAGTGGAAAGAAACAATCCTCTTTTTACAGGAACAAAAACCAGGAGCTCAGGATGATCAGCCTTCTGCCTCGACCCACTGACAGGAAAGAGATGCAGACAAACACAGAAGGGTTGGAAAAAGAAACTGTTAATGTCGGCAATAATAACAAATAAAAACTTGGAGGTTAAAGACAGCAGAGTGAAGAAATGTGGTCAGTATGTCCTCCAGCAGTGTGAGAGCATAACTAAAGGGATGAGATCAGGATAAGCATGACTCATGTAAAAAAAAAAAAGATTTAAAAATATATTTTTTTTCATTATTATTTCTTCACTGATTTGATCGTTTCTGCAATTAACTGACTTTCCTTCTTTCCCCCGAACATAAAATCAGTTTAGGACAGGTGTGCTGATAGTTGGCGGGACTTACTTCTGTCCCATTCATCATCGTCCTTTAGCTTCATCAATTCATCATAAATGAGACGCAGTTCACAGCTTTGAAGCTTTAAAAAAAAAACTGCTTTGTTCTGTAATTCTGTTATAATTCAGAAAAATCCCAGTGGTTGGTCATCTGTGTGACTTCTACCTTGTTTGAGTTTGAATGGATCCACTGAGCTGCCCCCCTCAGATGAGTCTGATCATCCTGCCTTTCACACCTCATGTTGGCGTTTGCAGCTGAGGATTTCCTCTGGGATGCTGGACAGTACAGAGAAGCTCAGCAGCTTGTGTGCTGCAGGCTGAATGAAAGGCAGATCAAACACTGTCTGTAAAGCCTCTCCATGCTGCTCCTGAGTATCTTCTAGGTGGGATTGATGAAAGAGGTGGGCAGATGGCCTTATCCTTCTCTGTGGGGGCTGGTGTGAGGTTGCACAAGGAGGTCCCTTGAGGCAACATATTTGCAGACACACACGTGCGCACACACGCCACATAACCCCCCGACATCCCTCAAAGAAACTCATTGTAGGATCTACCTGTGTTCCGTCTTTCTGTCTTATTTGTTGCTCCTGTTTGAGCTTGATAAACTGCAGGGTTCTCCTTCAGGTTGATTCTTATGCAGCTGGGCTGAGGGGAGTAAATCTGCTTGTTGCTTGACATCTGCCATTGTCATTCGGGATGTTAGAAAGTGTTATAGGGTCCCACTCCCCATGCATCATGCCTTACAATAGTTCTCTGTTTGTGTCTTTATGCGCAAGGCTTTTGTATGGACCCAACTGTTATTCCTGTGGGTGATGAAGCTGTAAGGCAGAGAAATCTTCCTCACTGACCCTGAAAGTTACACTGATATCTAAACTGATTCATGCCAGAATCCGTCGAAACTCCAGGAAATCTGAAGTTTCTGCATCATGATGTTTGTGAAAATGTTTGTATCGGAAAGGGGACTGTGAATCCTCACAGTCAAAAAAAAAAAGACCAACAGGCCTGAGGGAAAGATTTACAACATATGGACACTGTACTCCTGCCACATGCACATCCATGTGCTCGGAAGGTGACCTCCCCACCAAAGATGTTTGCTGTTAGTCCAGCTAATCCCAACTAAGCTGTCCATTTAGATGAACACTTAAAGGGCCTCACTTATGTAGATGGAGATCCTGAGTCCGTCTATACTGTCAAACAGACATCTGTATCCTGCTACTTCTCAAAAATGAGATGAAACAAAATGATGTCCTAGAAATAAAGCTAAATTTCTCCAATTCTGTTTTGTTTGCAAAATGACTTTTGTGCTTTTGTCGCCTTCCTTGTTCTATTCATTTCTTTTTTGGTGTAGTATAATCCTGAAAATCTGCATGTATATTGCAAATGTTTTAAATCACCCCTAACTTTATGACTTTCTCAGAATCTTTTAAAGTGGTTTTCAGTTTTTCAGGTTTCTTTTCTCGACTTTGTCTGCTTTAACATTCATTAACAGTTTAGTCCTTGTGAGAGTTCAGGACAGCATTTTGTGTGATTTGTGATCAACAACAATAAGAAAGGTGAACAAGTGGAGGATAAAAGAAGAAGTGTCAGACCTAAAAAAGTATGTCTAAAAGATGAAGAATATGTAAAAGCCATGTCTTTGAGGAACAGGAAGTAATGCAGCAAAGACCTAAAATAGGACCTGAGAGACGCGTCACTTTTCTGTTCATGTCAAGTTTTCAGCTTATAACTCTTTGAGAATCACCTTTTTGATGTAAAATACTATATTATATATCCAACCATGTTTTTGTTGGTGGTTTACATGGATTAAACAAAATAACTGGGAGCTACTTGTACCTTTATGACAGATTGCTGTTAACAAAGTGACTAGCTAGCTTATGTTGCATTGAGTTTATACCCAGAATGTGGACCTTTTGGATTCTAACTGGAAAAATCAACTGGCATGCCCCCAAAGTTGGAATTTGGACTCAGAAAATCTCTAACATCATTCCCAGATCCAAGTTCCAGGATAAACATAACACAACATTAGGTCTTTAACTAGTTATCAGCTACAGCTGCTCCATTCCTTTAGCTCCTGAATGACTCATGGGGTAAACTGAACTAGTTTAACAAACAATAAAAAAAAGTATTCCTCTGAAATTAGTCACATACAAGTGTGATGAATAAAAAAAAAGAAATGAAAAGGCAGCCAATGTCCAAGGAAAAAGTTTGAAAGTCATTCAGAAAGCCTGATGAACTTTCAAAGATTACAAGAATTCCAAAATATTTGGATGCCTTAACTCTTTGATGTCTGATAGTTTTTGATTGACCATGAAATAATGAATATATACAATATTTTATTATGTAATAATCACATAATACTATAACAATAATAAAACTGGCACTCACCGCTGTAGTTGCTACTTCCACAGACTAAGGGATTCTACGCAGCAGGTTACAGAGGAAAGCTCTAAGAAACTCACAAGTAGGTGCATCAGATATGATACAGGTGGTGTCATAGGTTCAAATAATGGTCAAGATCAGATTATGAAGCTGTAACAAATACATTTAAAATAAACCAAATTGCTAACTGCTAACCAAACTCCTGTAGGAAGTAGTGCAGAGACTCTTATGGACAAAATGTTTATTACAGTGGATAAATCCTTCTCTGTCAGGGTTCTCTTTTAAAAAACAATTGTATAGTTCATGTTGTCATCATGACTTCACCTCTATTGTTCAATGGACAATTGACCATGACCCCAGGCAGCTCCCAGTGGTCTGTGAGGTCAAAGGGGAGAAGAAGCTGAAAGGCCTTGGGATGTGGATGTCTTGCAGTAACAATGTTCAGACTGGAAATGACTGTTTAAGCACTTCATGCACAGAGATTGTATGAAACATTAGAGAAGCTAAAAGGTCTTGTAGACAACGCAGCGGAAAGAAGCTGAAACAGTGAAGGATGTGAGGAGGCCACTGAGTGCTCCACTATGGCTAAGATGACTTAGATGCTTAGATGTGCCACAGAGAAAAAACAGTGTCTTTGTCCTACAACCGCAGTCATTAACTCCACCCCCAACACTAAGTCATGATGGCTTTTGACTGTAGAATTGGAAGACAAATGCCCCGTCCTGCTGAAACATTCATGAAACCTTATGACCCTCTCCTCCACCTAATGTACCCTAACAAGCCTTTATGGCTTCTCTTTAGCCTCGCGTCACCTTAGTGCTGCTTCCCGGCATCTAAGTTCTTAACACCCCGCCATCACTACCCTTTTTATGTCCAGTTTGTTGGGGAGGCCTGGCTATCCTACTTCTGTGATGAAAAACAAAAACGATTGCAATCTATGAAATCAAGCCACATTTCACATTCAACTCATTTTATGATCCCAGGTTTGTGTTGTTTACCCTCTCGTTCCTCCTGTCCTTCACATGTGGTCATAGACAACCTAGTAATCGGATTCCGGAGGGCTGCATTGATCTGTTAAGATTGTCACTTAAAAGAAAGCCCCATTAGTGATAGCTGAGATCTTCTGAAGTAGGGTTCTACAAAAAGAAAAACAAAGTTAAATTCTGACCAGACCGACAAGCTAACGGCTAATCGTAGCGCAGTAAAGACCAAAGTGGATTGTTGCCATCTTAAAAAAACTCCAGTGTCCAAAAAAAAGCAATCACAACTGTTCATTCAATCACTATTTTTTAAACCTTGGCACTAACTTTAATTTTACACTGATATTTAGAGAAAATGTCATGGTTGTTGCAAACACAAATCATAGCAACAGCTACAGCTAGCTGCAGCTACCCTTAGCATTTCCACCGCAGTTTTATTTATTTATATATTTTCAGAAAAACAAGACGC
Organism: Pachypanchax playfairii; assembly: GCA_006937955.1. NCBI lineage: Eukaryota > Metazoa > Chordata > Actinopteri > Cyprinodontiformes > Aplocheilidae > Pachypanchax > Pachypanchax playfairii. Next base: position 1,673,821 of record SSNP01000018.1, on the reverse strand, counting down.
TGTAAAAGTGACAACAATGCAAAGGTTTATAAACATATGTGTGTTAACTGAAGTCAGGTTTTTGAGTCTAGAGAAATCTACCTGGATCTTCTCTTGGTTTAATGTTAGCTTATCAATCTGGACAGAATTAACTGTATTCTATCTACAAAATATGAGATAATTCAATAGAACCCCCTCCTTAAAAGATCTTTAAGGGATATCAAAATACATTACTGTTGTTTAGATTCATCATGTGACCTAAAGAAAAAGTAATTAAATATTTTATTATGTAGCAAAAGATAAAACTGATGACTATTGTTACATGCAGAGCATCTATTTCTGATATGCAAATGGGAAAATCAGATGAAAGAGGCTAAATAAGCTGCTGTTATTCAGCAAAGTGACCTCAGCTTGTCATTGGACCATGTCCTCTGTGTGTGTCCATCCTGTGTGTGGGTCCGCAGGGAGATCTGTCCTAAGCAGAGTGTTTTACTACTCTACTGGCCTCCCCACTGTGTTTACCTCTCCGTGGTAAAAAAATGCCATATGCTAAATGGGCTTGTGTTACAGCTCTAGTTTCCAGACGGACCATTGGCCCCACACGAGCTACGACATCCGTCAGAATGGATATCTGGGCCATATCTGAGACTATAAAGTGGAACCCCATTGATCTGTTTATGCTTTTTTAACAAACATGTAGGATTCATCTTAGCCACAGACAATCTTCTGATGGTCATTGATTGATCTGGTAACACCAGAGCAATTAATTAGTGGGAGGAAGCGGTCCTCATTGCAGCATTTCTTCATACCAACTGGCATTTCAGTGACGCGGTCCCATATTTACTGGCGAAATAGACAGTTTGTTTGATTTAAACTAACATTTCGCACTAAGACACAGATGATACATCTCAGAACGTTGATGAAGCTTTTATTGACTAAGATGTCACAGAAAAGGGCTCCAGCAACAACAAGACAGTCTATATTATCTTTGGCAAAGTGCTTTTCTTCAGAAAAAACTGCAGTGCACAGCAAGATTTTATATTCATATTCTGATAGGAATAAACTCCATGCTAAACTTCAGGACTGCATGCACTTTATGAATTTAATTTTAATGTTTTCACTGATCACAATTCCCAGAATCTCCGAATATGTTAAAAACAACAATTTCCTTAATTATGCAAATATTTTCAAATGTCAGCTATATGTCCGCACATCCGAAGCTGAAACTGGGCCAATTTTTATAACATGTCGTCAGTTGCCATGCCCAAACAAAAGGCAGACATCAATTAAACTTTTGCAAACACAAAGCTGGTGGTAATTCAAACAAATTTTAGCATGATCAAAAAAATGTATATTAAGGTTTGAGCTTGGCCACCATCCCTACGTGCAGATGTTAGTGTTATTTATCAGTTCTGTGTTAAACCCAGGCATTCTGAAGTTAAAGACGTTTTTAACAGTTTGAGGTGTCTGCATTAAAATTCGGGTGGTTCCGGCTCCTTCCGTCAGGCTGCTTTGTCGCTAGCTTGTTCATATTCCTTGTTCGAATTTGCTGGACTCTGATTGGCTAACAAACTAGCCTATGAGAGCAAAGAATACTGTTTCCTGCCCCGCTGTGCATGGCAACGTCAGACGTTGTGTCTTTCTGTTTGCTACGTCTTATGCTACAGCTTTTAGCCAGCAGCATGCTAGGCGTGGTTTCAACTGCGGGAGCTGCCGAATACTAACAAACAAAGGAGTTGTGATGAAACAGATACAGGCTGTTCGGACTCGGGAGAACTCGGGTGTTATCGCCACCTGCGTAGTTTGAGAGATTAAAACTGAAAGAATGAATGAATGAATGCCCTTTATTGTCATTATACAACGTACAACGAGATTGGAGAGCTTCTCCTGCTTTAGTGCAAACAGTAATAAGATAATGTACAAAAACACAATAAAGATATAAATAGTAAAAAAGAACAAGAAATAAAAATAGACATAAAAATATATTGCACAGATAAAGATATATTGCACAAGAGAGGTTATTGACCTGTTTTCACACCCACTATGAAGGTAAGAACACCTGTGGAGCTAAAATATTCAACAGAAACTTCAGAAAAAACGTTTTTAATGGAAGGGCCTCTTTAACAAGGCTAAAGTCCCATTTGTTCACATCGAGGGGGAGGGACTTAAATCTTGTATTGCAGCCAGCCACTAGGGGGCGCTTGCTGTTGTTTTCGTCTTCAACTTCCTGTCCTGTCATGTCTAATTATTTATTCAAGTGCATAATCTTGATTGAAATTACTTCTGGATTTCTGAGTCTTTTTTTTCATTGATTTATCCAGATCATGGGGAAATTTGTCTTGTCTTGCTTTTTTGTTTAATTATAAGGACTCTGACTTCCTTAAAGAATATATGATATTTAATGATGTTTTTTTTAAACAGATGAACTAAATGACTTTTTAAACAGCTGGATTTTGAACATGCAGTACATTACCATGTGACATTAGAACTCTTCATTGCACCATTTTAAATCTCCTGCCTCATCGCTCTGCGAGCTCCATCAGCAGCAGCAAATCGATGTTTCTGAAATGGAACCGGCCCACAGTCACTTTAATGGTGCTCGAGTCATCTTGGAGGGCTCTTCCCAGCAGACGTTGCTCTTGAGCACAAATTTCGAACAACATCCAGCAGAGTGGAGACGGGGTCATTAAGCCGAGGTCCTGCTCTGCTCAGCCAGGCCTGCTCAAAGCTTCCAAAGTCCGGATCATTAAGGGCCCAAACCAGAGACGCCTCACAGGCTTTTGTGCGGAAGGAACGTCATACGATCTGGATAATCTCTGCAACAGAAAGATGCTCTTTTCTTCACATGAAGAATGAATCAAACACCAATAGTCTAAACACTTTTACCATAAAACAATAACAAAAATGCATCAAAACTCCATTTGAGTTTGTATTGTCACACAATACCTCCTCATCACTGTATAGGCTGAACCATCCAAATTAGCTGCAATCATGAGCCAATCATTAATAAGGTCTGTGCTGGAGCTGAACGGCCTCCTCAGGGGAATGAGGTTTAAACGTTACCCTCCTTCTTCCTCCCCCGTTTCATTAGGACCTACAGAAAATGAATGAGTTGGTGGTGATTGTCTGTACAGCTCTGAACTTTACAACTTAGTTTAGTTTTTTGTAGATTTTCTCTAAAAATGTCACAGAAATGTGTGAAAAATAAAAGTTACCTCAACTGAGTTGGTTTTGTTGTTTTCATTAGTATTTATATATTTGTTTGTTTTTACAATCTTCTTGTTGACATATTTAAATAGTTCAAACCCCAATTTTTGTGGAACATTTATGTTTATAATTATTGTTTTACTTGACAGTACTGTAAAGAACATCAGTTTGACAAAATTACACATACAGATAGAGCTAATTTATAAATAATATGTATAGTTTAAGGGGGCGACTGAAACCAAAGTGGATAATTCCTGGAACAAAACAGTTTCATTTATTGTTTCTGTGATTCAAAGTGATTCATGTACATAAACATTTACATCACCATTAATTTCACAACATAGGCTGCATATAAGTTCGGATTCTTAGCAAGTATTAATTTTAGTTAGCTAGTTAGTACTTCAGTCTGAGGCACTTCTGCCAGGTTTACTCTGTTATGTGAAATATTATGGTGGTGTAAATGTTTATGAAATTATGAACTGCTATTAAAGCAGTAATAAATAACTTTTCCGCAGCCGTGTCTCAGACGGCCATTGTCGGAACGGGTGTTCTGTAGAAATATGTTACCTGTTCAGATGTGCTACCGATTCCTTCTACACATGTGCCATTCCACAGTCTTGACTTAAATAAACAGACTTATTGTTTATTTTTTGTTTATAGATTTTTCCTTAAATACATTTTACCTATCAAATAAATTCTCCCAAGACAGGAACACTAAATATGATGTTATTTTTACTTTCCTTACATTGTCAGAGCGATAGGCAAACGTTTGGACACACCCAGAGGAGAAGGACCCAACAATGGCCGATAAGGACCCCGAGGGCTTTTATATAGAAAATATTAGGGAAGGATCACAAAAATATGCTTAAATAATTAACAGGACACACTCACCATAAACAAAAATACTGTATAAACTTCCAATGACATCTCGTTATAAAAAATAAGTTGTCAATTCGCAGCATTTTTCTACAGGGCAGCATAAATTATCATAACACCACTTCCATCTGCAAATTACTGAAGTTATTTAGTTCACTGTAAAGATATCAGAGACGTCCAGAGTGTCTAATATAAAGCTGAACATGTTTTTCAGTGAAATCCACTACAAAACAGTAGCTTAAACTTTTAAAAGTTATTTTGTACTGCTTTAAATTTTTGTGATTTCAGTTGTTTTAAGATGAAAATTATCCACTTTAGTCTCAGCAAGAATATTTTTTAAGTCCACTCCTTTTTAATTGTTGGGTCTTGACCTGAATACAAAAAAATAAGTTAGAAAACACGTCTAAGGGGTTAAAAGCTCCAAAGTTTTTTTTTTCTAAGACTTTATTTTCTGCTAATCAATTCACCTGTATCCCCTCCTCTCTTCACGGCGCAGTGGTTACACATGCTAATCATCTGTGTTGACTTCTTCCCATCTAGCAGGATGAAAAGTAGCAGCAGCACAGCAGCTTCCTTCTCTGTCCTTCCAGCGTTCAGGCCCAACGCCTTATTGATCAGAACGAGTAAGTTAATAAGCTTTGGACTCATTCATCAGCAGGGTAGAGACTGGAACTGCACACGGCAGCCTTAATCAAGTCATCGGTGGCCGCCAAGCATGAACACAGTAATTAAAGGAAGAGGGAACGTGAAGATGAGGAGAGAGGAGAGTGGCAGGGATCTACAGGGTTCGCCTTGGAAAAAGATAGAGAACCTCAGCGCTCCATTTATAAAGTTCAGATTTATGAGGACAGTTGCTGAGGGATGACACGGTTACAGTCATCACTCTGTCTTTTGGCTCTCTCATTAATCTGACCTTAGTTAATCAGCAGCTGAAATACAATCAGCCACACTGTCCCAACAGGACAGACGGTTCTTCTAGAGGTTTATAGAAAGACGCACATCAACAGGACAAAAAAAAACAAGCTGACCTTTATGCTTTTAGTGACACACAAATCACCAGCATATAGCCTCATGAGTCGGAAATGATGATCTCGTTTGGTTTTCTTGTGGTAAATAATCTGCTCTGTCACTCGAACCTTTACCAGATACTTTCTTATTAAAGCTTGTGTCTCCTCGGCTGAAGAAGACACACAGATGGTGAATAAGTTGCCATGTGTGTGTGAAATTTTATTTTCATGATATAGTCACAAAAGTGTGTTTATAATATTTTGTCTCACTTGGATTGTCAGATTCTCACTTTTGTCTCCAGTGATTCACGACTTGGCCACAGACTCAGTCTCAAAGTTTTTTTTTCCTCTAAAATGTTTCAAATTTTTTCATTTGCAGCAACACGGCAGCGAGTCTCTGTGTCTCACGTGAGGAAATTGAGAACCTTTTGCAAATGTTTGAGGACATTTTGGGAAGTTCTTTGCAAACTCAGTCCGGTTTCTGAGCAGGCTTAACTAAATTTTTTTTTGGTCATGTCACTTTTGTTGCCTGATATTTTACCTGATATTCACAAAAATTCTTGAGAAGTTTGTAAAGTGTATTTAATGCCAATGAAAACAGCACAATGATTGTTTTTTTAAGTCGGAGGCCACGGTTTGTCTTAAAGGGACCCTTCCATTAAAAACGTTTTTTCTGAGGTTTCTGTTTAATATTTTAGCTCCACAGGTGTTCTTACCTTCATAGTGGGTGTGAAAACAGGTCAACAACTTCTCTTTCAGTTTTGAGAGCAAGGCAACGTCAGACGTTGTGTCTTCCTGTTTCCTACGTCATGCTACAGCTTTTAGCCAGCAGCATGCTAGGCGTGGTTTCAACTGCGGGAGCTGCTGAATACTAACGAACAAAGGAGTTGTGATGAAACAGATACAGGTCGTTCGGACTCGGGAGAACTCGGGTGTTATCACCACCTGCGTAGTTTGAGAGATAAAAACTGTAAGAGAAGTTGTTGATCTGTTTTCACACCCACTATGAAGGTAAGAACACCTGTGGAGCTAAAATATTAAACAGAAACCTCAGAAAAAACTGTTTTTAATGGAATGGCCTCTTTAAGTTAATAGTTATTTGACTTAGCAGTTAATTGTGGAGTATGTTGTCCAGCTTCTTTTTGTGTTTTCATGTCCATTCATGCGTTTAGACTTTCTTTAATAATTTAAATGTCACACAAGTTAATTCCATACACATAATCTCAACCTAAATGCAGTATGGTCACCGAACTGAGCAGATATGAAAGGACGTGTTTGCTGTTCTCTTCGCCATAATTAGTTGACCATCTTACATCAAACTTCTCTTCCCTCTCCGGGCTCTAATCACACAGTGCAACGGACAGACTGAATGTTGATCCCCCTCTGGGACGCAAACAGACAACCGCAATCACAACCTGCTTTACAACTCATAATTAGCGCAGGGAGATCGTCTCCCATTTGGGACGACCGGATGAAACACACAAAAAAGCAACACTAAAAGATGCTGACAATCCAGCGCTGGCTTCGAGCTCGTACGTGCGCTTGAACTGCAAATCTGAGTGACTTAATTACTGCAGAACTCCTTCATGGATCCGTTAGCTTATCTGATAGCCAAAGATCATCTGATCAATACACAACAAGCACTGAGGGTTTGTTTAAGCCTGCAGATCATTAATGTGAGGCCTGCGGTGTGAAGACAGCAGAAACTTGTTGCAAACCAAATAGCACCTGCCCAGATGTGTGATAAGAGGATTAAAAGAGTTTGTAAACTAGACTCACGCTGCTGGATGGGTTAGCTGAGCTGCTCTCAGAGCACTTTACAGTAAAAATCCCTCCTTGCTCGTCCCATCTTAGATACTAATAGCCCTCTGTGTATTGATCCTCATGTAATCATTGACAGAGCAATCTCTGAATGACTAGCATGGGTTTCAATTAAAGGCTCGACCCACTGATGATTTCTTTTTGCATCCAACTTGTATAACACAATCTCTTCCCTGCCTCACCAGTAACCCCGAGTCCTCCCTGATTAATGGCTAACCCATGAACAAAATGAATTACCGCTTGTTTCTCTGTCACAAAGGCCTGTGATTAGTGCAAACACAAAGCAGCACACTCCTCTGTTTGCATTAAAGTATTGTATAAAACTGTCCCATTGTGCGGCGTGCTTCCTGGCCCACGTCGACCTGCACCGTCACGGGGACTAATTGCACCCCTTTCTGCTCCCCTTTGTGGCACAGCATGCTCTTCTCTATTTTGTGTGAGGGGAATGAGGGACGTCCTTTTGGAGAGGTTTGGGGGGTAGTTTAGGGGACTGGGAGGTGGTGGTGGTGCAGGTTGGGGGGGCTGGTTTATAATGAGGGAGCAGGCACGTGTGACCAACAATGGGATCTCTGGGATTATGCTGAGGACAAAGATGGCGTTGCAGTAATTACAGTTCGAGCACCAATGACTTCAGTGTGCGTGTGTGTGTGTGTGTGTGTGTGTGTGTGTGTGTGTGTGTGTGTGTGTGTGCGTGCGCCGAGGTGAGTATCAGGGTATTGCTCTGTTAGCAGCTGTGTTTCAAGAACCTGATCAGAGGCAGAGGAGGTTGAGTGTGTGTGTGGCCACTGGAATGATGTAGAAAAGAGGCGTGTGTGTGTGTGTGTGTGTGTGTGTGTGTGTGTGTGCAGTTTTATTGGTGATGCTGCTTGCAAAAGTTTACAAATAGAACAACATTAAGTCTAATGATATCACACCTTTATTCATAGTGTCAAACTTTGACATTTGGGTAATTTGATGCAAATTTCAGCAAGAAATAAACAGGAAATGCTGCATTACATCACGCGTAATCGAAGCATTTTGACAATTCTAGATCATATTTTATGTTTTTTAATCTGGAATCTGAAAGTCTTTCACGTGTGAAGAATGAGGTTTTACAACTGCAGCATTTATGTTGCTCTGACATTGAAATCATGACTCAGCATTTTTTAGATGCATGTTACTGGTGCAACGTGCTCTGACTGACCCTCACGCCATCACACATGATGTCTTTAAACAGCTTGCTGAACAAATAGTTCCTATTGTGTTTATGTTTGAGAATGCAGGATTCAGGATTTTCAAAATAAATCTCGTCTGTCTGCTGTTTTTCCTCCTAATCAACTTAAGCTTCCCAAATATGGACATTTTTTCTTGTTTTCGTTATTGCTTGTTAATTTAAGACATTTTTTTAAAGACAGAAGGCCTGAAGCTCTGGCTCATGGCTTTTTTTTTTCAATCTCTTTTTGTCTTTTCTATATTTTGTAAATTTAACCCCAAAATTAATGTTTATTAAATATAAAATTTGTCAATTTCTATGTTATTTCCTCTGTCAATTTTCCATCATTTTAAATCACTAATGTTTCTTTTTACAAATTTGATTTTATTTTAAGGAGAAATTGGTTTGATTTTTTTTTCTTTTTTACCACCAAACTCTTAAAAACCATAAAAACTAATAAGATAATATAAAATTATCAACAATTCATGTAAAACATCAATTTAAAGAGTCTCCATCCTGATTCTCTTTTAAACAATTTTACCCTCCAGATTAAATTTTCATGAAATTTCTCATTGAAACTAAAAAAGTAAAAGTCTCATTGTTCCTGAAACATAACGTATCAAACACACAAAACTGATAGTGAATGTTTTTCTTTTAATGGCACAATAAAATCCCACAAACGTGTTGCGTATTCTTATTAAGGAAACAACAGCTGCACATTCTTTCTGCAGTATTCATGTAAAATGTTCTGAAGTTTGAACCACGTCTGTCTCAGAAGACAGGTTCTAACTAAAGGTCGGCTTTAACAAAAACAAGCAAATCCGCATCGAGGAAGACGTCACCAAAAACTGCTCGAGCTGTCCAAAAAGCTTTTGAACCGAGATTTTATTTAGTTTCACTGAAATTCTGCTGTTCTTTGCCCGAGCGTTCTTCTGCTTGGGCTGATTAGGAGGAGTGGTTCTGTTACTGTATGACTGAAAGGTAATTAGTGAGATGAGCTGGACACAAGGGGGATAAGAAGGTATAAAGTAAAAGCACCTTTAAAGATGGTCATTTGTGTCACGATTGTGAAAATAAAAGCCTTTCTTAACATATTTTATTTATAAATAACTAAATGTTAATATGAACTGGTTCCTCTAAAATTATGACTTATTTTCAATAAAACTGATTTAAGAATCTGAAAAAACTCCTCTCCTGTGACAGATGGGGGGCATGGGGGGTAGAGATGGATGCTGGTGATGGCTGTGGCCCAGGGGCCCGAAAATGCACACATACTTCAGTTAAGCTTTTAAAGAGCAATTATACCATTCAGATGGAGGTAACTGTCTTCCATGAATATAAAATGTTTGGCAGTTCCTACTTGGGTGGTGTGGATGGTCCTGGAGGAGGATAAAGCCCCTGAGGGTTTGATCCATTTCCATGTGGTTTAGAGGGGACTGTGAAACTGTTTACAGTAAACTCATTCTCTCCTGTTTGTACTGAAGAAAAGCCTGCAGTTAAAAACCCTCCGCTTTCAACACCAACACCTGATGTTCTGAGATGATTTTCATGCATCAAATTGTTTTGTTTTTATCGAATCTTCAGCCATGAAAAATTATTTTCTTTTAATTTGTTTTTTAAAAATCAGGTTCACGTCCATTTCTAATGTTTAATCATTATTGTTAATGTATTGGTTTTCTTATCAGGGATAATGCAAAGAGACACAGAGGGCTCTGATGTTTTACATATAGATTATACAGTATATCATTAAGTTAATTCACAACTTTTGTCCCTGTTAAATGAAAGGAAGGGAAGAAGAAAGAGAGAAGGGAAAAAACATTAAAAACAATTTGCTACAAGACAAAATTAAACAACACAAATGCAAAAAAAAATATATATATATATATACATACAAAATCTAACAAATAACATTTCTTATTGTTGAAAAATGTATCTGCAGAATTCTTGCAGGAAGTGCAGTGTATGTGTTACAGTTGGCTGCTGCTGTTTTAACAGCCTATAACCACTGAATCATTTATAATTAAGTGTGTGATGTAAAACTGACTGCGATGTTCATGCTAACTGTTAGCTTGGTTGAGCCGTTAGCTTGTAACTCTTGTCAGAATTGAACTCAACTTCTCCAAAATCAAGTTATTCAAACAGCTTTTATGACAAATCAGCAGAGGTGTCAGAAGTAGAAAGTAGAAATCCAGTCCAGCAGCTATTCCAACTATCAATACACCAGCTGAATTCAATTAGCACATCCTTTACCAGGTAGATGAGCTAGTTGGTGAAAACACCTGTTTTAGATGTACAAGCAGATCCAAAAACATGGCAGGATTTCTGCTTTCTACTATTTTTTACTTCTACTTTTGACACCTATGCAAATCAGTCATTAACTGTTCAAGAATTTTGCACAGAAAACCATTTCCAAAGATCTCAGCAGTCCTTATAAATTGATCAACTCCTGGTTACATTTATGTTCTTGTTTCGCTTCACCTAAAACTTCCAAATGACTCTTTCAATTGATTGTCGTCTAAATTAAAATAGATTTCACTTTAAAAAAGTATTTTTCTAAAGCTCCACCCAGCAGGGGAGCACTCTCAGACCTGTCACAGCTTTATGCGATCAGTGTTAAGGATCTTCTTGAAGGAAAGGAGCTGTTGTCCTCTTTTCTTTACAAGCCACATATTTGTTAATGTCCTCGTGATTTATTAGGAAAAGGACATTCAGTTGGTCTTTGTCATGGAGAAGCTTGTGCATGAGTCTGCCAGCCAGGCTGTTGGAGGATGGGCTGAGGGGAGTTTCGCATAAGCATGACAACCAATCTGCTAAGACTGCTCTGCACAGCATGGGGGCCTCCACTGATTTAGATTAACCTAGGGGTCTTTATTTTGGGTCCCTTGCACTTTTCCTCACAATTACTGCACCACCTTTCTGTCCCGACCTGCTGGCTGCATTCACATGCATCAGCCATTCACTGCAAAGTTTCCAGCTGCAAGCCCCTCTGAAGGCTTAAACTAATTAAGGGTGTAGTCCAAGCTACAGACCGAGGCAGGCTGTCCACAACACTGGAATGTTGGAAAAATAGCACAAAAGAGGATGGCTAATTTAAAAGGATTCCTTCCCCGTAAGCAGAATGTGAAGAAACGATGCCACAGAGGGTCATAGCTCAAGCATAGAGTCCTCTTATATCTCTGAGTGCTGCTGTAAAACTCTTAGCTGATGAAGCCACTCAAGCAGCGTGAACCGATTTGACTATTATCAAAAACAAAAGCAGTGCAAGTTTCTTCAAATTGTGGATCCACGTTCCTCAGACATCCAGGAAGCTTCAGCATCACTCTGGACTTCCAGTTACAGATGCAGACACCTCAGTATGAACTTTCCCGACACATAATACTCAAGGTTACATACAGGGGGAGAAAAAAATAAAGGGGCTTCTTAGATATGAATAATGAGGGGGATGGGGGCTGTTATATTCCCCAACATACATGTCTGTGTTCCCTTTAATGATTCTACAGGCAGACGGAGCTTCATTAGTGATTCCTGTAATGTCGATATTGTTGGGATGGTTAACAGGAAGCGTGTGGGGTGGTGTGGGGGGGGGCAAGGACATGGAAAGTGTTGAGCAGTCTGCAGATCATAATAACGATGATGAAAACGGTGAGATCACCAGCTAACAGACTACGTTGCAAACAGGCAAAGCTCCTGACTATCAGACGCGTCTGAAAAAGTATCGATATCGATTTTTAAATGAGATCTTTAATACACAGAGTACAGGTATCCCCAGTACTTAATGATAATAATCTTTGAGTTATTCTATATAAGTTAATAATCAGATCTCAAACTGAAGATTATTTAATTAATTGAGGATTATTTGGAGCTGATGTGTTGGTGGAAATCCAGTCAAACAGCTCTGAAGTCTGAGAGATGATACAAACCAAAAACTTGTAACCTGATTAAAAAGAAAACACTATTTCTGAAGGTTGTCAAATTTATGACATTTGGGGTGTAAAAAAATTGCAAAAACTTTGTCATATTTTACAAACACGTCTTTAAATCTGTAAAAACTTTCTAATAAATGTGTAGTCAAGTAAGCAGAGAAGCAGTAAATCTGTTTGTAACGCCGAGATTCAACAAGGAGACGCACTGACAATACTTGGTGCAAAGCGCCACCTGCTGGTTATATTTAAAATAACAAAATATTATGTTTCACTGCGTTAAACTGAACTCTAGGGGGCAGTGTTGCATTTCCGGCTTTATCCGTAAACTAACCACAGGAAAAGATCCTGAATTAGTTTTAGTTTAGTAACTTCTGCACTTTGCAACGCGTGTTAAAAAATTCACATTGAAACTAATAGAAATCAGTTTCTGAATAAAAGTGTCTGAACTGTGAATGAAACAAACTGTTTTACTTCCACTATCAATCTGAACTGAGCTGCTTCCCCTGAAAAATTTGGGTGATTCTCTTTTTGCAGCAACATTTCACGTCCATATACTTCACTTACCCTGATTTTCTTCTAAAATGTGCCAAATATGTACAACAAAGTATTTAAATTATGTTCTTAAGTGTTTGCCATTATTTAAACATAAATGAAATGCATTTCAAATATTTTTTATTTTACACTTTTTTTGGTGACACACTCAATTCCATTGTCTCCCACAGTGCCATCAATCAACTTCCTCCAGAAGTATAAGTCATAAAATTATATATATACTCATATATTTCATAACAATTTGATAGACCACACTGAACTTTATTTTATTATGCAATTGAATCTGAGTAAACTGTATTTCTTATTTACTTTTTTCTTCATATTGTACTTGTCCCAGTAGTAATTTTCCACCCTGTTAGAATGTGCTTTATAGCCTTAAAAACTACAATTCTATAAAAGTAAGTGACCAGGAAGTGACCATTTTTTTGGAGGGAATTCAGCTGTGAAAACTGAGCTACAACTGTCACCCTCACTTTACTCTTTTTTTTTTTGCCTAGAAAAGATTTGTCTAGAAGATTCAGCTGGTTTGGTCTGACTTCAAGCTGAAACTCATTAATATTCATTATTTGAATTTGCTAGACTCAGATTGGATAACAAACTAGCCTATGAGAGCAAGGTATATTGTTTCCTGCCCTGCTGCGCATGGCAGCAGCACACGGCTCTTCCGGTTTGCTACGTCTTATGCCACAGCTTTTAGCCAGCAGCATGCAATGCGCGGTTTCAACTACGGGAAATGTCGAATACTAACGAACAAAGGAGCTGTGATGAAACAGATACCGGCCGTTCGGACTCGGGTTTTATCACCACCTGCGTAGTTTGAGAGATGAAAAATGAAAGAGAAGTTGTTGACCTGTTTTCACACCCACTATGAAGAACACCTGTGGAGCTAAAATATTAAACAGAAACCTCAGAAAAACAGTTTTTAATGGAATGGCCTCTTTAATATTTTTCACACTTTTAGCAAAAGAAACGGACAGATGAGAAGAAACAAGCAACAAAATAAAACCTCAGAAAGGCCTTCAGAACAAAATCAAGCCTGCTGTTTAAGAGATAACAAGACACTGGTTTCTTGGAAGCAAATATAAAGGAGTGAGGGTGGCTCAAGATGTAAGCAGAGTCATCTTCTATTCTGCAGAAATCCTTCGGACATTTAAATAAAAGCGCGTTACAGGCTGGTATCATTCTCCCTCTGGTAACAGAGTTAGAGACAGACAGGCACAGAGCTTGACCGGAGACTGCCAGCTGTTCACATGACGCAGACCTCCGAACAGACCACCATATGGGCCGAAATGCATGCTGGTACATGAAGTCACAGATTCTGTGTAATCCAGGCTAACAACAGGCAAGAAATAATGTGGTTGCGCTTCCAGGGCTGTTTTTTTGGGGCTTGTTAAACCTCGACTGTCACTGACATTTAATTTCGCTTTGCTGTTAATTAAACGGGGATTTGAAGACAAATTCACGAAGAAAACTACAAGTCCCGACGTGTCTACTGGGAAAAACACGCTCTCTACGTTTAAGTTCAGTTGTAAATCAGATACTTCACGGGATTTTTACCTTTATGGTGCGAAAAGCGAACAGAAAGAAGACAAAAATAAAAAAAAAACAATTATCTTACATTATTCAAAAATGTAACGCGGTTTTAAACCATGAAGGTGATTTGATCCATATACTTTAAAATATAAATTTTACAATCGTATGTGAGTACATTATGTAAAATTTATTTTTATATAATAAAATACAACTTTTTTTCGATCATTTGTATTTCAAGTCAATAATATCAAACAAAAAACAAGATATGTGTTTTTTTTATCACTTTGTTGATGGTTGGTAACATAGTTTTTGGGATTTCCGACAGTCGTGAAGTGGTTGTGGACCTCCTCGAGCTCCGCATCAAACAGCCTTCAGTCAGTGTGCGGCTGCTGCTCAGAGAACAACAGGCTACCTCTCTCCTCCAGTCAGTCAGTCTGGTATGAGTCTCACTGTATGTCTTAAAACTCATGTCACATTATATTTATTTATCGTTTTTGTTCTCGCAGTTTTATTGAAACGTAATTTCATCTGAGACCGTGTTGCGTTCGCGTTCAAATTCATTTTAAAGTGTTTGACTGAGACGTTTGTGAACATCGTGGTCTTTTGTTCTCTCCTGGTGTTTTTTCGTGTTTTTACTGAATGTAATAACAATTTTTATTCCGTTGGCGACTCGTTAACGTTAATGATTTTATTTTGCAGAATGTTTCATTTTTATTTGTTGCATTTTAAAGATTTAAAGCGACCCATGTGATGATCCTTTGTCAGCACGGGGATGAGAAGTGTTTATTGTTTTTTTGTGTTGGGATTTATTTAAATGGAAGGAGATATTTTTAGTCATTTTGTTTTTCCCCCTTTGCTTTTTTAGGATGCTGCTCATCCACGGGAGGAAGAAAACTAAAAGATCCTAGAACATCTGTTCTAACAAAGAGCTGTCAGATCAACATGTGACATCACCTTTTTTGTTAATCATTGTTTTGTTAAGAAAACAACAAAATATGCTACACATTATCTAATATTGGAAGCGGGTGATGTGAAACTGTCGTCTGTCCATGCAGCTGTTAAAGGATGTCGGCGGCTCAAACTTTGGCTTTGTGAAAGCTGTTTCTGGTTGAGCAGCTTTGTTGGAAAGAGAAATGTGGAGTAAACCAGGGAACAGAGCGGTTCTGTCTGCCTCAGTCCTGCTGGTCTGGCAGTCGTCCTTACCAGCCCTGCTGCAGATCCACGGTGTCCTCATGTCCACCGGTTACTGACTGACTTCTCCGGGCTCAGATTCCATCATGACCATGACTTCATCGGACAACGACAAAACCAGGAGTGATGTGTCTGAGTCGATGGAGATCCAGGAGCTCCAGGATCATTACGTTGATGTGGAGAACTGCTTCAAGTCCAGGAGTCTACCTGTCCTGATTGGACCATGTCAGCAGGATGGTAAGGCTCCAGAACCCGAGCTGGTCAGGACCACTCGGACCTGTGTGGCTGTGGACGGAAGCGGAGTCCTCCAGCTGAAAACTTCAGATTCCAGCCAGGCTGAGTCTCCCTCCTCCTGGACAGACTTCTCCCCCTCTGTCTCCAGCATGGTGGGACTCAGCAGATCCATGCCTGTAGAAGGTCACAGGCCTGCAGGTTCAGGCAAAAAACTGGGTTTTTCTTTCACCCGCTTTATCCACATCCCAGCGAGGAAGTACGTACGAGTCATCCTGGGTGACTCGCGCTGCTTCCTGTTCTGCATGTGCTACCTGACCTTCATCCAGTCCCTGATGGTTTCGGGTTATCTGAGCAGTGTCATCACGACCATCGAGAAGAGGTACAGCCTGCGCAGCTCAGAGTCCGGCCTTCTGGTCAGCTGCTTTGACATCGGCAGCTTGCTGGTGGTGGTCTTCATCTCATACTTCGGCGGCAGGGGTCAGAGGCCACGCTGGCTCGCAGTGGGTGGTGTTGTTATCGCTGTCGGAGCAGCGTTGTTTTCCTTGCCTCACTTCATCTCGCCACCCTATCAAATCCAAGAGATGAACTCCTCAACGGGCCACGAAGGCCTCTGCCAGAGCGAGAACAACAGCAGGCACGACTCGCTCGAGGTGGCTCCGTGTCCCCGCGACCAGGAGGGCAACGAGCACAACCTGTACGTGGCGCTGTTCATTTGTGCACAGATACTCGTGGGCATGGGGTCGACGCCGATCTACACCCTCGGGCCGACCTACTTGGACGACAATGTGAAGAAAGAGAACGCGTCTCTGTATTTGGGTAAGATTAAGACAAAACAAATAAATCTGCTCCATCCATTAATCCTTTATATGTTGTTTCTGAGCTACTTTAGGATAAACTGAAGGAAATAAGTCAATTCCTGTTCCTCAAGGTCCACAATCCTGCGTGTATTAGGTATGTCTCAGCTCACCTGAATAACAGGCTTCAGCAGGGTCTGAAGACTTGCTGAACAGGTATTTTAACGGATGGATCAGGTGTGTGGGAGCTGAGGAACAGGGTTAAAAACCACAGGAGTCCAGACATGCTTCACAGAGCCGATATTGAGTGATTCAGACGGATTTCAATTTCTACAAGGAAAGATTAGATGTTTAAATAATTTTTAGGTTCACCAGAGATGGAAGTACGAGTGTGCGTGTCTTTTTAGTTTAATCTCCGTGGCGTGCAACCTCTGCACCACATGGAGGTGAATACAGCCCAGGAAGTCACGTGGGAGATGGACAGGAAGAGAAAAACCAAACTAGGTTGCTTATGATTAATGTGCTAAAACTGTCTGCTTTTGTGTGCGTGTGCACGCAGAAGTCTGACAACCGTAATGAAACTCACTCTGGACTTTAACCAGAACTGACACGTTGCTTCTGTTCTACACTTTCATTCTGCTTCACTGCTGCTGTTTTATTCAGACATTTCTTCATATCTGATCAAGATTTCAGGAACAATCTTCTCAGATTGTTGTAAACTCCTAATAGATTATAAAGGAGATTATGATAGAAGTAATCCCTGTGTGTGTCTGGGTGTAATTGTTGGATTACAGGGACCTGGGGCCACCCCACAATCTGTACAGTCACACACAGGCATCTGTTTGTGTCGGGTTACAGCTTTTTTATGATTATTTAATCTCTGCAAAACATTTTTAATACATTTTGGGGGATAATATAAACGTCAGTAATATTGCTATAGAAATGATAACGTCAAAATATTTACTACAGACTTGTGCCTAGTGGCCGGCTCCAGTGTGTTTTAAGCTCCGCCCCCTCCGTGTAGTCAAATAGGACATTCAGCAGATTAAAAAACTAATTTTTTTTTTCCAAGGTGTTGATTTCTGTTGACTCACACAGTTTCTATATTGCTGCTTTATGTTCACGTATAGATATATTTTAAATATGTTTTAGGTTAATTCATGCTTTAAATAATTATTAGGCATGTGTGAGTAGGTGGGACTGTTTTTCTTAGTCTACCCACCTAACTGACGTTCTGTTTGTCCTTTTTTTTTTTTTTAAAGTTAGTTGTTATTTGAGTGACGTATGAGCTCAGCCAGATTTAAAATATTAAAACGGCAGCTCAGCTTTACCCACAGCGTTGACACCGGCCCCTCGCGGAGCACATTGTGTCAACGAGACCCGGTATCGATCAGGTGACTGCGTCACCAATGCAGCACAGCTATCGAACCGGCCACGAAAACAAGGATCCTCAGTCATATAAACTTTCTCTGATCTCACCTCGGTGAGGTGCTTTAGAGGAAACGTACCGAGGCGTCATCTGATTTCCACTCGCTCCCGATGACCTTGATGGTTGTTTCAGAGGGAGAGCTCGTCACGTTCCTTCCTGTGAAGCAGGAGCGTTTGGGAAAACAGAAACATGTTCTCACACAGCCGAGAGGCTCAGATGCATCAGGGGAACCCTAACCCATGTTGCAGATACTAAGATAACCATGGTAACTAGATCTCACCTGTTTTGTGTGCTTTGAGTGTTTTTATCATTTCAAGGTGGATCATTTATAAAATGAACCTGCATCTCCTCCTACACAACCCATTCACTCAGAAGTTTTCATTAATCCCAGTAAATATACATCTCTTGATTTGTGGCGTTGGAGAGGGAGGAGCTGATTGTTTTTGTAGGACAATGCGGTTTACGTTTGAGGAGTACTTCTGTTGTCCTTGGAGACACACAAAGCACGAACATGTGGGGGTGAGAGTGTGTGAATCAGGATGTTATGCACACACAGTTCCTTCTCACTTCGTTTCCCTGACCGGGTCCCACGTCACCGTGTAACACATGCAACAAACACATCTGTACGAAACATCGCGTCCTCCTGTTCTCTGATTGCTTTTGTCTCAGAGGCAACTTGATTTAGTGTGAGAAATCTTTGTCATTTTTATCACAGTGTTTTAGCATTTTCAACAAGGACGTTGTTTCTCTGCTATAATAAAAGCTGTCGGGGAAAATAAAGACAGCAAGTCATTTTATTAAAAATGGAAACAAGCCTTTTTATTGTTGCTGTTTTGTCACGTATATGAACAATCGTGACTGATGTGGAAACGTTTTAAGCACGTCAGCATCAAGCTAAACTTAGATCAGGTCGTACATCTGATGAATTTAGTTGTTCCTCCTCTTCGGACGACGGCTGTGACCTGTGGTTAGAAAAGAAGGTTTGATAGCCTCTGTGATTTACAAGCAGGCGCTGCTGACGGGCTACTCTCGATTTGGTCTTGTAAGGTTATTTTTATTTTATTTTATTCAAACATTCCAGAGAAATTGTACAACAATGCAGAAACTGTATTACAACATCTTCATTTACACGCTGTTATCTAATTGCAGCTTCTTTCTGTCTATTCTGTCCTTTGCATTGCAGAGGTGCAAGTAGCTTGTGTCCACATGCACAAAAAGGTTAATGAATCCCTTTGGCTGACTCAACCACCGCCTCTGCATTAACAAGCCCAATTTGCTGACGACATTTTGAAATACTAGTGTTTTATTGGTGTTTTTGCATTATTAATCTTTGCTAAGCACTTGTGAAAAACCAAGGGTCTCTAAGGCAACCAGGGCTCAAAGCTGTAGGAAGAAAAAAAAAAAACTTAGAGGATGGTCTGAACAGGTCTAGTCTGCACTCACATGGACGCAAGGCGTGTTTGTACATGGACAAATTTAGAAGGAACGGTTGTTCTCAGCCTTTTCCCTGAAGTGTGTGTTCTCTGCAGGTTGGATGGAAAAAAATACATACAACTATATTTCTTTTTTATTTCTGTAAATGTATTATTATCTGCATGTTGTCCAACCTGTCTGCATGCTCTGTGTGTTTCATCAAGTGTTGTTCTGTTTAGCAGCAGTTAAAGCAGATGTAGAACACACACACACACACACTGGTCCCTGGAGAACCAGCCTTCTGGCTCCAGGGTCCCGTTTTGGTATTGTTTTTAAGGTATGGCCCCATCGGAAGCTGGTACGCACAAAGAAAAGCTGGTCCTGTTACTGTCAGGGTTCTGTGTTTTTTTTGCAGGACCGTTGGCTCTGACTCCTGCTGTATTATTACTATGACTCTCCTGTGAACTGCTGACCTCTGTGAGGCTGATCTCCTGCAGAAAGAGAAAGAGGGATTAAATTTAGAAGATGTGGGAATACATTTAGTTCTAGTGGCAGAAATCTTAACCACCAGATTGTTCAGTTTTTCTTATTAGCGACTCTTTTCCTGGGCTGTAGTTTGCTTGTTTTGACACCGTGTGAAGGTTCCTGGGGAAACGCCACAAGAACTCTTTATGATAGCAAGAATGCTTTTGTTTTCAGCTGTGCAGGAAGGTGCAGGCGACGTGTGTTTTTGTCCCTCTTTGTCTAACAAATTCTGCCTCAGATTAAAATTAAACAACATTTCTAAATAGCATTTGTAGCTGTTTTTCATTTCATAGGAATATTTTAGAGGGATTTCAAAGAATTTGACAATGGAGACAAACCTGATGCTTAGACTGATGCATTTTTATTTGGGACCACCTGAGTCTGCCACTTCATAGGCATACTGGTCTATGTGACATTGAAGAGGTGTGTCAGTATACTTAAAGAGCAATTTCATACAAATTTCAGGACTTTGTGGTTATTTCTTAAGTATTAACCAGTAATATGAAACATTTTATATCTAAAAAACGTCAGGAAACACTTATTAGCAGACCTTTCAATCTGTCTGCGTTAAAATTCGTCTGGTTCCGGCTCCTTCCGTCAGGCCTCGAGCTGCAGCTCGTTCATATTCATTATTCGAATTTGCTGGGCTCTGATTGGCTAACAAACTAGCCTATGAGAGCAAGGTATACTGTTTTCTGCCCCGCTGCGCATGGCAACAGCAGACGTCGTGTCTTCCAGTTTGCTACGTCTTATGCTAACAGCTTTTAGCAGCAGCATGCTAGGCGTGGTTTCAACTGTGGGAGCTGCTGAATTTTAACCAACAAAGGAGTTGTGACGAAACAGATACAGGCCGTTCGTACTCGTGAGAACTCGGGTGTTATCGCCACCTGCGTAGTTTGAGAGATTGAAATTGAAAGAGAGGTTGTTGACCTGTTTTCACACCCACTATGAAGGTAAGAACACCTGTGGAGCAAAAATATTCAACAGAAACCTCAGAAAAAACATTTTTAATGGAAGGTAAGAAAGAACATAGCATGCACTCAATGTAATTCTAATGTGGAAAAACTACAAAAACAGTCCAAATTTTCTGTGAGAAGTTTGTTTTTTGACGTTCTGCAGTAAAGACATTCTGCTATAGAATTAATGTCATGGGCTTCCGAACATTTCTGAAAATCTTTTTCATTTTAGTACTTCTTTTTGGCACTCACAGATGACACTACCATGAAGAGACAAACTTAAAAAATACAGATTCCACACTGGAAGTAGAAACAAACTGCAGTATTAGTCTAAAGCCTCCACCATGTATATGATGTAAAAATAAGAACAACTCAGATCATTTTTTTTCTAGTTGTTGACTTCTCTAGATCTACCTAATACTTACCTTGCTTACTTTGCGTCTGTGTTTTTCTAATGTGTTTAGTTGTGATTAGTTATTTTTTTCCAAAATAAAAGCCACCATGACTGTATGCTAGTAGGTAAGTCAGACTTCCAGATCCACGTCTCTAGTGCAAAGACTCTGGTTCCAAAAATACAACACGGCAGCACCAGTAAACAAGATTTGTTTACTTCTGTTTTGAACAACAGAAATAGACAGATGTGTCCTTCACCTTTTATGTCCAGTTTTTGATGAATATCGCTCTTGACATGAACATCTGTGGAAACCGTGTCCTTTCTGAACGTCAAGTGCACATTTTCTGTGTATATATTTTACATATCGTGGCCTCTAGAACGCACATTTTTTTTAGGGAAGGATTTACTTACATCAGCAAATGCCAAACTTTATTCTGCACATGGAGTAAATCTTCAGAAACAAAACCTGTCACACATTCAAATTGTCTGATGCAACAAAGAACGCTGGAATTTTATAACAGCTCTGTATTTAAGTAAAGACTGTAAAATAAGAATAGAATAGCAGCAGCTGTTGTCTTCAGCACCAGAAGGTGTCTTAAATCTTAATAAATAAGTAAAGAGGTGATGGAACACAGCTGTAAACACATGTGACATTATACAGATGTGGTTTAAATCATTTCTCTATCTAGAAATGCTAAAAAGAAACAACGTGTAGGTTCTCGTGGATCTTAGTCCACCCTGTGCTCTGATGCAGCCTTCGGCGTGTAAGTAGGAGGGTCGTTTCGCTATAAGAGACGTAAACTCTTCTTCCCTTCCAGTATAAAGTCTGGCTGTTATTCTCCTTGATCCCAGTGTTACTCAGGCTGCTTGTGAACAGAAGACAGTTGCTGTTATGAGATGTGTTAATGGCAGATTTATAGAGTGAGGGGGATGTGCGAGGCTCTAACGGTTGGAGACGTATCACAAACTGAACACACAAGGGAAGTCCTCAGGTTCCTCCTATGAGCTGACGTTTGAACGTGTTAAAAAATTAGCAGGATAAATGTTCTGAGCTATTGTTCATCGATGACCCAATTACATATAAAGTCCGGGTGAACTAACTCTGAAGTAACTGAAAACTGGAGTATTTTCTTGCAATTTTGTGTTTCCAGTTAGTCACCAACAGCCGCAGCCCGTTGAGATGGAAGCTTTAGAGAAAGACGGTACATGCTTCATACACTGAGCATCATTTGTTGTTTCCCTCCTCTGTCCGTCAGTTTTTCTGCTATAGTGTTGACTGCACGTTGCGGTTCAGGTTCTTATTTTGTTTGAGATGGATGGTTGTCAGCAGCGTTTCACTTGAGCCTCAGTGTGATAGTTGAACAGAAAGCTCTGCGTTTTAATCTAAAACAAAAAAGTATAAAAGACAAGAAGAAGACTCTTGATGTGGACACTCATTTGTCTCCTGCAGCAGCTCTGCCAGCCGCGCTTGTTGTTTTTAAGTGTAACATTGTGCTGGTTGTGCAGTTTGTAACCCACTACAGTAAGCTGGGCTGTATATTTAATGCAGTTCATTAAGGAGACAGCTGAGTTTGCTCATTAATAGGCAAACTTTGGAGAAGACGGCTGCACAGATGGAGCTTTTATTTACTAATGAAGGATTTCATTCAGGTTGCTACATTTTGTGGGTCCTAGTTGTTCAAAGTCAGGCGATACGTTGTGAACTAGAGAAGAACATCTGTTGAGATAGCTTGCAGGGTGCTTGCGTGTGTGTGTGTGTTTGTGTGTGCATGTACTTTTGGGGTTTTTGAGGTTTCAAGCTGTTGGGGTTGTTGTTAGTATTTAATGTTTCAGAGTATTATTATTCTTTGAACATTTGTGTCTGAGCCAACGGACATGATTTCATACGTCTCTGACAGGATCATATGTGCATTCTCTGTGTTGGAGACACAAAGACCTGATCCTGTGTGTATTTATATCAGATAGTAATTTTTTTTCCTTTCTATTATTTCTCCTGAGGCTCTGCAATAGATGTATTAATGAATATAGAATGTGTTGTAATTAGAAGAGGGAATATTATGGGAGACTTTCTGGGTTTCATATGATCAGAATGTTAGTGATGCAAGTTTCATTCTTTCTCCACAGATATTTAGACTAAACCGTGTGGGAAAAGCATTTGTTTTCACCCTCTTCAGCCTCGTATGCCAGCTGCAAGGCTAGTGCAGACACAGAGGTACTGTAAGAGGGAACTCTTAACTTTAGGACAGAGTCTCATCCTTTTATACAAGCATCAGTATGATGCTCTAATTCATGCATGAAGTATAAGAAACCTTTTCCCTGTTTAACTAAGTTAAATAACTTTTACCCTACAAAATGTATTTAGAGGAGACAGGATGTGTGACAGCACGTCTTTTATGTTTTTTGTAATGATCCATGATGAAAGCTCCTTGGTTATGATATTAAACTCAATGTTGCACTCATCATGAGATTACTGCTAATGAAACTGGCTTGGACACAAATGTTAGAACTCTTAACTTTGTATTTTGTTGCACAACCTTCTGAGGCAGCCATGGCTATTAAGCAATTTCTGCAACTCACAGCGAGACTTCCGCACCTGTCAACAGGTCTCTTGGCCCTTAGGATTTAGCTCAGGGTTTAAATCAGGCTTTTCAGCACTGGTGTCCTCGTCACTCGTCTTCCACTATGTCCACGTTGGCTCAAACAGCGATGGCTGGTACAATCGATGTTCCTGAACCAGGGTGTTTAGAGGTTATGGTGCGTTCTAGTCGTCCTCGGAACTCGGAATTTCCAACATGGAAATGACGTAAGGAGCTCGTTTTGCGTTCCAGCGGACCACTCGGAAAAACAACTCGGAAAAAATGGATGCCGCCAGCAAAGCTGCTTGTTGTTGCTCTATCTCAGTACAAAGAACTTATAACCAAGTAATCTTTGCACCTACAGTAAAAACCATAAACGCCAGTCAATTTTGGTGGCTAAGTTCGCAAGTTTTCATATTTATTTTCAGCTTTACAACAACGTAATTATCTGTAACAACAATACCAACTACTGGGTGCTACTTACATAGCAAACAGAATGAAAACAGAACAAAATGAGGAAAAAATAAAGATGACAAGTAGCTCTGTTTAAGTATCGGACGCAGCCATCTTTTGTAGAGATAGATCCAGTAGATCTGTTTGTGTCATACATTTATTTTTTTATTCCAGCATTTTTAAGCGTTATTTCAAATGTGTTCAATGCTTTATTGCCTTTTATGTAAAAGCAAGATAATTATACATTGTGCAAACAATTTTTCCTTTTCTTTGAAAAGTCCCAATTATTGTATATAAACTACTTCATAATTGCATCACTTTACTATACTACAACCTTTTATTAACAATCTAATCATCATACCCCTAATTTATAATAATGTATTGCACTTGGTTTTGTACAGATGTGTATTTTAATATCAAGTTCTAATTTTTCCTGAGTAAATCCTATTTTCACTGTGTAGCACAGAAAACAGTAAATTGTAGAGCCCACAGTTAGGCCAGAATATGTTTTGAGGTCCTTGTCTAGTTAAGCTCGACACACGAGCTAATGATGACTATTAAAAAATGTCTGAAAAAAGCAGCAACATTTCAGAATTAATAGTGTTTCTGGTTAATTTTCTTCCTGAGGAGCAGCAGTGGCTGCAGAGAAGGGTTGGTGAATTTCTGGCTGAAGATGAGGGAGCTGTGCAGCTCTATGAACCAGATTGCTCCGCCATGTCTTTCATTGAAAGTGAATGAAAAGCTGCAGGTGCAAGCTTGTGGCAAACTGCAACCCAACCTCCATTCTAGTCTCTCTAATTTATTCAAAGACATGGCCCACCACTAGCACCATGTGGCTCTAACACCCCCCCCCAGGTCCAGATGCCTCATTCATGGCCACTCATCTGTTGAAAGATTATCTGTCACCCTCTCAAAAGTTGGAACATTATAGATGCACAGACAGACTCACAGAATGCAAACTGGCTGATTTGTTTTTTTCGGGAAAGAATAAAAGTAAAGTAATGGAAGTTCCACTCAGATTTACTCCCGGACAACAGAATTCATGCTGATTAACAACATTTCTCATCTAGAATGACATTTGACTGTTAATCCCAACCTAGAAATGCAGTTTGTTGACTTAACAGCTCAAAGTGGGTGAAAAAAGCGAGTTTCATATATTGGACTTTGTTTATGTGTGTTTGTGAAGTACTGACCTGAGATTTCACTTTCATGTGGGAATTTTACACCATTCACTTCTAGTGTTTCAGAAAACTGTGTATTTGTACAAATGACAGTTGGATTAGTTGGAAATATCACTAAAGATGTTGGAGTAGATAATAAGAATTAACTACATGTTTCTGTGTGTGAAAGACTTGAGAGCTTTTATAATTTGAAGTAATTTGAGGGAATGGAGTCACAAAGGAACTGAGATGTTTATTTCATGCTGCAGAGTTTGAGTGGTGGATTATTACTGGATGTATTAAAACCTGGTGTTTTATTCGACTTGATGCAAGAATTGGTTGTGGAGAGAAATGACTTACTCCTCCTTTCCACTGGATGCGTGCGGTGCGTCTTTCTAGCAAAATCAGCTGCGTGTCCCTTCCCACCGGAAGCGTTTTAGATGTATATCACTCGCGAAAGCGTTCCATCCAGCTGGTCCTGGAAGATCACGAAATCACAGGAAAATGGCAAAATCATGGGATTTCATCAGTACACACACAACAACAAGCAGGGAGAACATATATCCAGAAGGTAAGTGGTTTATTTTCACACCACCTACAGACTTCAAACCCGTCACAGGGAATGAATTTTTTCGTAGTCAAGCAAACAGAAATCTGCATGTGTCCTTTATTTTGAAATTTCCGGGTGTTTTACTTTTCGCGAACGCCTTATTTCCTGTCTGGTCCAAACTAAACTGCTGAGCTTGGCATTTTAGAAGCGTAGTGCATAGAAAGTAGCCTCGTAAATGCTGCAACACTACGCCTCTGAGATGCGTTTGATTCATGCTGCTTAGTGCCCTGTAGAAACGGTCCCATTGACTTTAACGGAGGCTATCAGCCACGTATTATGCTTCACTAATATTATGTGCAACTTACACGTCCAATGGAAAAGAAGGGGTTAAAGTATTCACAAAGTTCCAGGAGCTTTCACGTGTCAAATCAAAAACGAATCACATGCATAAACAACTACGTCAACAGCTACTTCATCCCAGATTTTTAAACCAAGATCGACAAATAATGGTGAATCTTGAAAAAAGTGTCTCTTGTCATTTTTTTGCACTTGGAGAATAAGAGCTACCTCGTTAGATTGAATTCAACATCTGTAAAGTTGAATGAACTTTGTCCGTTTTTATCTTTTGTTGGTGTCATTTAACTGTGGCTGCCGTCTTGAATTGGATTGACTCTAAAAGTGATAAAAATACTTGACCAGGATTTAACCAGCTGAAAAACAAAATCTTAATGTTTCTCAATGTGACAGTCCGTTTAGAGGCCCCAGGCACATGGTTTAAGTTAGCACAGCAGAGTGGGCAGCTGAGGTCTGACCTGATATGCACCACTGGCTTGGTTCTTCCTCCATCTCCACGTTCACGGTTGATTTGGAGAGTTTGCCCCGTCTTTGCATGCTCCTCCATTCTTTAGCCCCTTAAATGAATTCTAGCAAATCAGCAGCTGCAGATTTGCCTTCTTTTTGCTGTCAGAGCAGCTCTACAGGCCTTAGATGGGCAAAAAAATCAAAGTGAAACATTCCTTTGGTTTTTAGAACCCTAGTTGTGCAGACCAAATAATCTGTGGGTGGAACGGGTCCCGCAGGAAAGCACTTGCTTGCTAAGACTTTTTCCTTTGTGGACTAGCTAAAACGTTGGTTTCAACAGTTAATATTCGCCATGCGCATTTGATGTTGTTGCATTTGCTACATCTTTTATATTGTTAATAGGGAGATGCGTGTTCACGGCTGGTAGAGTTGGCGTTGCCTCTCTAGCCGGTTGGCTGGCTGGCTGACTGACTACCTCAGGCTTTCTCCTGCAACTGGGGAGAAACTAAAAATAGAGAAACCCCACTTTGCCATCTCACTCTTCATTCTTTTTCTAAATATTTGATTTTGCAAAGAGTGTGTGGGGAACCCCTGCATGGAAAGCCTCGCAGCCTGCATGAAAAATTAATTAGTGCACTTTTTGGATTTTTCATGGATTGAGACAAAGATCGGAACAAAGCTGTTTTTACACTTAGAGATTTTGGTTTAGTTTCTGTCAGTCCCAAGAAGCATGCACAAAACATGAGTTTTCACGTGTGCTTTTAACATAGGGCCACTTTGTCTACAAGAAATAAATGATAAGAACTTATAGCTAAAAGTTCAGAAGTAGAAGAGCAGCTCTTAGATGCTGATCGAGTTTTTAATACCGCTTGTAATTTGTCATGTCTTTAAGAGGCTTATGCTGTAATGCCCGGAGGTAATGTGGTACAAAAGCCCTTTGGGTGGCCAGAATGTTAATTTAAAAGTCAGAGCAGCTTTGATGATCTTGATCATGCAGTTCTTAGAGGGTCAGATAAAGACTTTGGTCTCCGTAACAGTTAATTCTAATGGAATTAAGTTTTTTTTTTTTACTGGATTTGATCTGATTAAAACCTTCATTCTACATTCTACATCTTACTGTACTTGGTTTAGCGCCGTTATATGTGGAACTAGATCACAGGAGCAACATCCTCAGCACAGATACCCTCATGTCTCTTTAACCAGCTGCCTCCTCCAGCTCATCTCCGAGGAATTCAAGGTGTTCCCAGGAAAAACAAAAAAAATAAGTGGTAAAGTTTAAACAGGACAGGACAATACCTCAAAAGAATTTGATGGAATGTAGGTTTTAAGGTCATAATTACGAACTTGTCTTTAATGGGAAACTTGATGATTGAGTTGTTCCTTTTAAGGAATTAAACCAAATAGTCAAAAATCTTCATTTAAATGTAAAATGTTCTACATATGGTGTCTTGTTTTATGTCTAAATATCAGATTGAGTGATTACTGAAGAGGATTTTTCATGGCTAACTTCGTGGAGTTTTTTCCTCATAATTTATTGTTATTTATTTCTTCTGTCTTGGAACGATTCCTTTATTTGTTTTTCTACAGTTTGTGCTGCCTCATCACATCCTTCCTACTAATTTCCATCTGACTCACTTTCCTGGCTGTTCATATTTTCTAGGAGGGAGTCACGCGAGGACCCTTAAAGATCCTTATCCATTATTCACAGATTCCTTTATGCAGGAACATTCTCGCCGAAAAAAAGCTATTAGCAGAAATAAAGCATGACGTGTCATAAAGAACATCATCAGCGCTTTGCACACAGATTTTATTTTCAGTGTTGTGTCGTCATTATTCATGACATGGACAAAACACATTAATGAATGTCTCAATACCTTAATCGTGTTTGGGTGTGAGAGACCACGTCCCCTATCGATGCCCTTTGGGTGAAAGTGGAAGGCTAGGACTTGTAAGGAGACACTGCCCCGTCAGCATGTTGTGACAGTGCCGTCATTCCCCCTGTTTCATTGTCTTTCATGTTCCTCTTGTCTCTCGTGCATGGAGGGCACATGACTGCAGTGATCCCTGAAACAACGAGCAGTCTTGCAGCAGCCGCATGTAGCGTTTATCATAGAGCCGTCACCTGCAGCCACACTCTACAAAGAGCTTCAGGCATTGAGCTGAACTCTACAGAGCAGCAAATCCATCCTTATGTTTGTGCTGTCGCATCTTATAAATCAAATATTATTGACCAAAGCAGAACATCTCATTCAGTTGAGGTGTGAAAATGGATCATTACACACAGACTGATTGAAAAGGCAACGGATAATGCTACATGAACTATTGTCACATATTTTGTGTAACGCCACGGTGACAAATCCAAGGTTTTTCTGCATTGCTGTCCGCTTTCCTGTTCGTTGAAAGACTGGTGGAGCTTTGTGAGTTAAAAAGCAGGTGGAGCGACACCTCATTCATTAAAACAAAAAGTATTTTAACCAAAGAGGGGAGGGGGATTACAAAGCCAGCCTCGTCCCTCTGCAGTGATGAGACATACTCGAAGCACAAACTAGCTCAAATGCACAACAGTGTTGGTTCAGTTTGACTTATTTTTGTATGTAGTTACATATTTATTAAGGTCACCTTCTGCTTCAGTGAACCGTTATGTAATCTTATTAATTTGCTGTTTTCGGAGAAAGCAAAGCATGTCTTGTTTTCCAACACGTTAAGAAATCAAATCATTTATCTGCATTTATTAGTCACTGGCTGTTTATGGCTCACTTGCACCACCTTGATTTTAAAATTTGCAAAGAACTTGTACGTGTCACACCCTGAGTCTGTGTTTAATCATGCAGACTTATTTGGTAATACCTTTTTTCTTTAGTCAAATCACATGAAGATGGCTGATATATTTTAAAGCTAATATTGCCCTACACAAGAATGACTAACTTTAGTTACATTGTAGCAGTAACAGAGAGTCGTCCCCAACACACTCTGAGTTCTAGCTGATTGTGAGAGATCTTATTTTATCTGAGATTTTGTTATTTCCAATATTTGACCAAAACACCTAGAACTCCATTTCTTATCATTAATAATCTCAGTTTGAAGGTTCTCTATTGTGCTATTTTACAGCTTTCAACATCTGTGATAGGCACATATATGATAAACTCTTACCTTTGGTGTTATATAGTCTTCATTTGTCCTAAAATATAACTACTATTTTTGTGTTATTCTCTGACCAGGAAGTAAAATGCTGGGTTTACCTAACCACCCAGACCCTCCCCCCTCGAGTGCTGCCCCTTGAGCTGCCTGAATAAAATGGTGAATAAATTCCTGTAACTCTTGGAGCCAAATGCACATTTTCACCAAGATATTTTTATAAAGTAATCTGCGGGGGCAGCGCAGAAAATGTATATTTTTCCATGGCGGACGCACATGTCGTAGAGCTCAACATACTGACAGGTTTTTCCACACAAAAACCAGTTAAATCTCTGGAAGGAACTGTGTGAAAGGCTAAAATAAAAACGAAAAGTTGATTCAATCTCGCCATCATTCATTCGTACAAATTCTGAGTGAGTCACGCTGCTCGTTGTAACAGCAGAGCTCTTACTGAGTGTGGCGAGGGCAAAGAAGAGACAACAGAGCAGTGCTGGTCCCTGAAGGTTAGATGTAAGAGGGATGCTGCTGAGCAAGCTTTATCACTCGGTTACACAGCAGGATCAGTCGCCACAGGCTGCAGATTCTCCCAGTCTCTTACCGTTCAGATAGATTTCTGTTTCTTTCCATCAGATCTGTTTTTACTTTCCCACATTTGTCTCAGTATTATTTTTTGTTTCTTTCTTTATTGTGAATTATTGTCATATTTCTCAATTTTTATACATCACACAGGAGATGAAACATTAAATTGGGGTCAGCGATGAACTGCACAACTCCCAAACCTCTTTCATCTTGTTCATCACTTCTTTTAAACCTTGATGCGGATACGATTTCATGGCACTATTGAAAATAATATTAAAGTTAGTGTGGATGATAAATTATTTTTACACACATTGTTTTTCCCTTTTATGCACATTAAATGATTCCTCCGTGATCTGAATCTTTCCATGCACGTTTAATACACAGAACACACAACTACTTCCCAATGTTGAAGGTATAATCAGCCACAAACATGATGTAGTTGCTCTCTAACTGCAATGAAGAACTGCTAATCCATTACCTCCAATTGCATAGAAAACCATAAAAGAAATTCTTATTGTTTTGTCCTTCAGGTGCCACTGGTTGAAGGTCTTTTATGTAATTTAAGTGAGCCTGTTGGCGCCATGTGATCTTCATTTGCTTGCAACCTCAGAACAGCGAATGTTGAGTCTGTGTGCATGACAGAGAGTTGCTGCTGTGCCAGCATATTCCTCAATCTGACGCCTCTGTCCAGACCTTTGAAGCTGAATTCAGGCCTCCAATCCCTTCAGCTGCCTGATCCCTAAGCCATCATCTCTTGGTGCCAAGTAGGCAGGATAGAACAACATGTAAGGCACAGTTTATGACCCCCTTTTGTCCTCCATTGGGGCATAACACTATTAAAATGATAGATGGCGCGACAAGGTGGAGTTACACAATTGCCCAAAGGGGATAAAATATGGCCATCCCTGGAGGATGGAGCTTGGAGGGCAACCAAAGGAGCAGACGTGTTGGTTAACCTTTGCCTGGCGACTGATGGAGCGGTTGCACCTGGTGAATCGGACTTCAGCCAAAATGTGCTGAAATGACGGGGTTTTACATGAAGCACAAGAAAGCTTCACATCTAAAAAATATGTATATCTCAACTGAGCCTCTTCAGCTCTTACATCTCCATCTATTCTTGGGTTTTATTTGCTATGAACCCCCAAATTCTTGATTCCCTTTGGTTTTAGGAGAAATTTTTAATCACATGATTGAGATAATAACAGACGGTTGTCTCTGCCAGCTGTAATTTATTGTTTATCGTCTGTGGATGGTAATATCCTGTTACTTTATGAACATTTTCACTGCAGAGGTGAATTGACTCTCCAGGCTGCAGGAAATGAGAAATGACACAGTGAAAGGAGTTTAAATAGATGATGTAAGATATGTGAGGAGACAAGAGAAAAAGACAGGGAATCGGAATGAGAGATGGAAACCTGATTTCTGGTTTGTGAAGAAGAAATGTTTCTTTTAATATGTAGATTTTATGGTAATGAAACTGATGCTGTAACATTTACCCTATAAATATGAATGGATACTTCAGACGCATCTTCCATTCTTTTTGTTATGTGTTCATGCTTTGTATTAGAAACTTAAACAGTCTTTGGGGTGCATTGTTGTTCTCGCTTATAAAACCCATGTGTGATCTTCTGTTTTGTGCTGATAAGATGAATTGTTGTTGGATGTTTTGTTGTTTTACAGTGTAGTTTTCTTTCTCCCAGTGGCTTTGAGCAAAGAAGAAGTGATTTAATTAGGATTAGATAAGAATTTGAGCTTTGGGACATTGTTGGAGCCTTTTGTATTAGAAGAAACATTCCTTTTGTAATTTACATTCAAGACAGGAAACAATGACCAGTAGCCTGTGCTGAACTAGTGATACACAGGTAGGAAAAGATATAAAGAAAATATATAAACAATTCAAATAGCACCTGTTGTCGACAGCTTTACGGATGACCTCAGTTTGGAGAAATCAAAAGATTATTTTGGACGAATTAGCTTTACACTGCCTCCAGTCTCATGTCACTCAGTTATTTTTGTATAAATACAAGATTCCTGCTGGAAACGTGACAGCTAGCTACTGCTACCGCCATCTGTGCTCGCTAGTGACCATAGAATTCTATATACATAAAATGTAATGCTAAATTAATGGTAGACAGTTTTATTGATACAGCTTTTTACGTCTTTTTTCACTCAAGATCAGTACAGCTAACCTTGTGCTGCAAGATGGATTCCAAACCCACGAAAATCCATCTTGTACTGCTCCAAATAAACTGTCTGACTCGACTCCACTGTTTGTGCAGACCAATCATTTGTTATCATTGTGCTTTGGGGCGGGTACTCATGTATGATGAACAAGGCAAAGCAAAACAAACAGCCGAGTCAGTGGACATATGCATTTAGGAGAACTAGAGATAATTTGTTAATTGAGAAATGAGCAAAGGGAAGAACTTTGTGCATTTCTTGATGGTAACGATGTGTGCGCTTTTCTCCAGACTGGATTTGCAAGAGCTTGATTTAATGTTATTGGCTAAAGACAAATCATGATAGGCGGACACTTGCCGGTGCGTCCTCCAATCAGCTCAAAATATTATACCAGATGGCCCCTCCCTTTATCAGACACTTTCAGGCAGAGCAATTTTCGATCCATGTGTATCCCCCACTTGACACATTGTGGGGCTACTCATAGATCTAGAAGAGCCAGGTTACAGTACAGCAGAAGCTAGCTGTAGCTCTTACTCTGCAGTTTCCTCCAGGAATATTGTAATATTTCTACTGGAATAATCATGTAATGTTGAATTTTTAACAGTGAAAGTGTTTGTAAAACAGCACTTGTATAAACTGCTAAAAAGTTTTTTTTTTCTCAAGTTGTTTTTTGTACAGCAGCAGCCATCTTGGCCTTGCTCATATTAGCCATTAGCTTGTCAATCCTGCCAGTTCTAATCTCTATTTTGCCAGACTGAGGTTATTCAAACAGTAACTACATATAACTGGAAAGATATTAATTGTCCTTTTTAACACAACCTCACGTTATAAAATTGCAGTGAAGAATTTCCATTTCAAACTAAAGCTAATTTATTTGTTGGAGGAAAAATGTGTGTGAATGCACTTCTTATGTAATCTGGCTCAGAGGATGTGTTCGTTTGGTGTCATGAGAGATTAGACATTTGAGTGCTGGTTTAGAAACATAACACACCTGCTGCCTCTGCAGCTAAACAGAGACTCTGTCACAAACACCAACACACTCATACACACACACTGCTGACAGGCTTTAGTGCTGCCATCCAAGAAAACAAGCTTCAAGAGAAACAAATTGAGCAACAGAAGCGTTTTAAGGATGTGTAAATGTAGGAGTTGAGTGGCAGGAACGTTTGATTTGAAGCTATTTTCTAAGCAAAATTAAAACTGAAATGTTTGTATGTGGGAGAGAATTTTGGCATTCACAGAAACATTATCAAGCATATGCACACAAAGGGATGTGAAAGTGCTAATCCATCGCCTCAACCGCACAAGTTCACTCATGCACACACGCATTCCCAACTTTTAGCAATGTTCCAGGTGTAATTATAGAAAGTTTGCCCCCTGGTTCCTGCTGGTAAACGGCTTTGACTCACCCCCCTGCTGGAAGACTGCAGGAGAATTTTCCACTTGTCCACCTAAGGTTATCTAAATTTAATGAGTTTTCCCTCTCCCTTCGGCAAAACGACGGAGCGTTTGGCCGACCCCGGTGATGAGTTGAGACCCCAGAGGGTTAATGTTTCACCTCAAATTGCACTGCGGTTTGCTGTGATGCCCTCAGGTTGGCGTGAGACCTCTAGAGCTTCCAGGTCAGGTGTTGCAGAAGCTGTGAGGATGGACCTCTGGGGTGGTGAAGATTTCCCACTTCTCCCAGAACAGGTGTTCTCAATAAGCCGAAGGAGGAATCAGACATAATTAACAGCTCCCAAAGGTGTGACTCAAACATTCACATGGAACAGGTTTTCATTACGATTATTAATGAGAAAATTGGACATAAATTGTTGGTATTGAAGCTGTTATAATTATGGAAGATAATTAGGACTTCACACTCATTAAAACTTGTAACTGTCTGCTGGAGTTTGAAAAGTCTTCAGGACTATTTCTGATTGGTTTTGTGTGTCTGTTTTAGCTATTATGTATGTGATGGGAGCCCTTGGACCTGCTGCTGGTTACCTGCTCGGAGGAGTTCTCATTGGCTTCTACGTCGACCCCAAAACTGTGGTGAACATTGACCAGAACGACCCTCGCTTCGTTGGCAACTGGTAAATATGCATGTACACCCGCATGCCTTCATGCTGCCCTCATGTCTCTTTTCTTCCTTCCATCTTGTTGCTTTTCTTTCAGGTGGAGCGGCTTCCTCTTATGTTCCATCGCTATGCTTCTGGTCATCTTCCCCATGTTTGCCTTCCCCAAAAAACTGCCTCCACGTCACAAGAAGAGGAAAAGGAAGAAAAAGATGGGGTCATCGGGAGACGTGTCCAGTGATGATGACATGATGAAGGAAAAATCTGGTAGCAAAGGCCAAAACGTGTCGTCCTCCATGGGCTTTGGAAAGGATATAAAAGGTGAGAAAACAGATGATTATATAGAATTATTAATCTCTTATTAAAGTGTCTGTGAGCTGCTGATAAGTAAAGGCGATAATCTCCATCATCAAGAGGATTAGTCATCTTATTCAACAATGGAAGCTCCTTTAAGTTTATTATTGATTAATGATGAATGAGTGGGGTTTAAACAATGCACCTATTTGCATATGCTGCTAAAACATTTTTTTTAAAATGTCTTCTCTGAGCCAGATAAAGCAGGAATCTCCCGGTTTCCCCAGATAAACCCTCGCCTTCTTTAGTGTTTCCCAGTTTCCTCCTGTGTCGTTTTTGCTCCTAGTTCTCTTTTAAATGAGCTCCCGAGGGATTCCCGTCACATTTCCACACACACACACGAGTCAACAGACTGCATAGCGCAGCTAAAAAAAACAGCTCTCTCTTGGTTTGCTATCACACGCTATAATCCTTACAAATTCAAACATGTATTTAGCATGGCTGCACACACTCAAATTAAAGTGAAAACAGGGTTTTGTCTCTGAGCTGCACGCGGTGTGTCGAATGCATTGCGGCTTCGTCAGATCGCTGCTCGCTCAGCTGCTGTTTTTATTTGTCTCAGCAGGATGTTTTTGGGCTGCTGTGCAAACTACAGCCGATTTCGCAGACTCAGGGGCTTCAGTGTGTGGATCCCGAATGTATTTTAGTACAGTACGCGTCCTTCTGTCGAGGTGTGCTTGTTTGTCTATTACACAAATTCAGCACATTCTGTGAAAGATATGCTGCTATAAAGTGACTGCTTTCTTCTTTTTTTTTTTTAATTTTTTTGCCCTTCACATCACAAGCAAACTCTGAAAAACGCCAACTCTGAGTGTTTGTGGTGATACACACATAAGAGGGACAAACCTTTGATTGTGGTATGTTCCGGACCTTTGGTCTGCTGCTGCAGTTTCCCTTTGAAAGGTTCAAAGGCATGGAAAAAAACGACTGCTGACACAGTGCATCATAACCACATGTCACTAAGTGATTAATTACCTCACGGGATTAGAAATGCAGACTCGCAAGCTCAACTGAGCAAATATTGTTGGACTCAAAGCTTCAATTCAAATTCCCACATTCAAGCTTTTTTAGCACTACTGAGCGTGGAGAAGAAAAGTTTGTGTTGATCTTGCAGCTTTTTAGTCAGCAGCATAATCCATTATACTGCAAATCACAAATTAAAACCTGTAACGGCTTCGTCTGTGCTGTAATTTTTAGTAGATTTACATGCATGATGGTCAGAGAAAGAGAGAGAGTTCAAAGGGAGCAAAAGTTTTGTGCCTGTTTAATTGATTTTGCTTTACGAGATCTGGACACGCTCTGTGCGAAAACGCTGATGAGGGTTTCACAGGGGACCCGGACTGCAGGCACAGCTAAGATTTCCTATTAATAAGTGCAGCTGAGGCCAAAATTATTAGCCCTCCTAATGAAATTACACAACGCTCTTGATTTCTCCATGAAAATGACTATTATTTTTATAACAAATATGCTATAAAAACAATGTCCATTAAGTTTAATTAGTATATTTTATTGATACACTGAGTTAAAACAAAAATCAGACGTCCAAATATATTAACCTCCTGGCCTTTAATAGTCAATACTGAACCCGTTCTGAGCCACAGCTGATAACAAACCCTTAAAGTAGTTCTTTATTAAGTTGGCTCAGGTCTCCTGAGGGATTTTGGCCCATTCTTCCATTGCAGATTGTTCTAGCTGGTTCAAATTGCAGGTTTCCAAGCATGGACAATCACTGTTAGCACCTGCCACAGATTCTCAATAGGATTGAGGTCTGGGCTCTGCCTTTCCAGGATCTTGGTTTTGGTATTCTTGAGGAATTTTTGGACTTATCTCAATGCATGCTTTGGATTATTGTCTTGTTGGAAGACCCAGTGATGACCTAAGCCTAGACTATGAGCAGAATTTTGCATATTCTCTCTCAAAATGTCAACATAATGCCACCTAAACAAGGCTCCCTGTGCCTGAGGCTGTAAAACAGACCCACTGGATGGTGCTTCCACCACCGTGTGTTCCTGGGGTTGAAGGCTTCTTTCTTTCTTCACCAAACATAAACAACATCCATGTGCCCAAACAGTTCCAGTTTAGTCTCATCAGATCAAAATGCAGATTTCGAAAACTCAACTGGACCTTTGTTCACGGGCAAACTTCAGTCAGGCTGCGATGTGCCGCTCTTTGAGTAAAGGGTTTCTCCAGGGACGATGGCCCTGAAGCCCACTATGATGAAGAGCCCTCACAACTGTGAAACATCAACTCCAGAAGAGGCAACAATCATTTTGGCAGATGTCTGAGGCTCCTCGCTGACGTCTCTGTTTTCCTGTCCAGATTTCTTAAAATCTTGCACTTACTGTCATGACCATGTTTGTTTCTTAAAGAATTTGTCTCCTTGTACTTGGTAATGATGCAGCATGCAGCAG
Source organism: Pachypanchax playfairii (assembly GCA_006937955.1). Classification (NCBI taxonomy): domain Eukaryota; kingdom Metazoa; phylum Chordata; class Actinopteri; order Cyprinodontiformes; family Aplocheilidae; genus Pachypanchax; species Pachypanchax playfairii. Next base: position 1,636,538 of record SSNP01000018.1, on the reverse strand, counting down.
TTCAAGACACGGAATCACTTTGAAATGGCCGTGTGGCCTTCACCCTTATCGTGAGCCTCTCCTGTCTTCTTTCCGAGCTCCAAACTGATTTCCTCTGTTTTTGTCATAGTGATTAACAAAAGTCTCTCCCACATGTTCACGTGTCTCTTGGACTCAGTAGTACTGGTGAATGTTTGCTTATATCAAGTTTCACTAATGCTGCAAACATTAAAATGAAGTTTAGAATAATGTTCCACACTTCCTGGGGGGGTGCTAATAATTTTGGCCTCAACTGTAATAAATAGTCTTTCTTATTTAAAAGTTAGATGAGAATTTTGACTCCATTTATAAGTCCACTCATTTAAATGTATTCATGCACAACACTGTAAAAGCAAGGTTGAATGAACAGCTGCTGTAGATGCCAGCCACACTCGGCCATCTGTCCTGCTTCAGACCAGCTCCCTGGAATTAAATAATTATCATCAATGATTTACTATTACCTTTGATCAGGGATCACACCAACACATGCTTTTTAATGTTTCCCCACCTACAAAAAGATTGTTGAAATATTGTTTGGAGGCTCATTCCCAAGTCAAAGCACCATGACATGCAGTCAGACTGATCAACTTCCCAATAATTTATGCAAAAAAGGTTTAATAATCTGCTCTTTCAAGACTCTTTGGTCATGAATCACACCTAATTATTTTATGACTGGAGTATGCCTGGGGGATAAATCAATTAAACAAATTAATTCGAAATTTTTGTTGCGCGCGATTTAAAACATAAATAAATAAAGCTTTACGTAGTCGCGCTTTTTGGCTCCGCAGAGTTTCCGTAGCATTAGTTTCACATAGTTTGCTTTGTCAGATGTGCAGCTAGTGACCTCATGCTGCAACATTTGCTTAAAGCCTGTCACAGTCAAAGGCAGCAGCACTACAAACTCATTCCAACACCTGAAACAGAGACATCCAGCCGAACATGAAAAACGCCAGACAAACAAAACCGCAGTGGCCAACAAAGCTTAGCTAACAAACAGCTAACTATAGCTGAATCCTTTGCACAAGGCAATGCATATAACAGAAAGGGGCACGATGGAGAACAATCACAGAAGTGATTGCTTTAAATTGTTGGCCGTCTGTACTTGTTGCTTTCCTTAATAAGTAGGGGAAAATTGTAAATCAAATTTAAAAAGATAAAATTGGAGATTTTATTTTTAAGTCATATCTCCCAGCCCTAGACTGGAGTTGTTTTAAGACAACAGTAGTCCATTTTGTTCTTATTTCTACTGAAACTAGCCGTTAGCTTGTCATGTATGTCAGAAGTATTCTCTGTTTCTCCAAACTGAGGTTGTTCAAATCACCACCTACCAGAACTTTCAGAAGATCTGAACCATCTCTTTGAGTTGAGAGAACATCTCATTTTAAAAAATCTGCTTATAGAGTAATTAGTAAAAAAAATACATTTGATTAAAAATAGCTTTATTTTGTGAACAAGTTTGATGTATTTTATTGAATACATTTCAAATTGGATTGATCATATTTTGGTTTTCTCTAGAACTGGGCTTTGATTGATAAAAACATTGCTAAAGAAGTTGTGACTAACTTGATTTGTTTGCCTGGATAGAAAAAAAAACCCACACTTGCTTGGATAACGAAGGGTATATTAAAATCTTGTAAAATGGAAAAATAAGCTTTATCGGGACTTTGTAAAACATTGGACAGTAAATGCAGAACAAAAATATAAAGCTTATAAAAATAAGTTGATAACTGTAATGAGATATGCAAAGAAAGGTTATTATACAAATCTGTTGATTGAAAACAAAAGTAAAATCAAAGGAACGTGGAAAGTCTTAAAAGAGGTTATGGGGAGCAAAACAATGAATGAACAGAATGTTGAGATACAAAGTGAAAAAATGGCTGATGAATTTGATTCATTTTTGTTAATGTTGGTCCAACTCTTGCCAAATCTGTACCACAGAATGATGAAAATGAAAGTTGGATAGGTGAAAGTAGAATCATGCAATCTTTTTTTTTTTTAGGGGATATCAGTGAGAGCGAAATTATTTCTACTGTTTCTAAGTAAATACTCATGTGACTGTGATGGCTTAGATAATGTATATTGTTAAAGAGACCATTCAATTTATTATTAGAACATTAAAATATATACTTAATTTATCCTTCAATATAGGTTTAGTTCCAGATAAAATGAAAGTGGCAAAAATGATTCCTTCCCTCAAATCTGGGGATAAGCATTGCCTCACAAATTATAGGCCTATATCCCTGCTTTCTCAGTTTTCAAAAATTTTGGAGAAGCTTTTTGTTAAAAACCTTGATTATTTCTTAGAAAAACATTGTTTAATACATGATAACCAGTATCAGTTTTGAAGTACCCCCTCAACAGCTCTGGCACTGATGAAAATCAGAGGACATTACAAGTGAATTGGAGAATAGAAGTCATACAGTTGGAGTTTTTATAGATCTAAAAAAGGCTTTCGACACTATTAATCATGGCATTTTGATATCTAAATTACTGACGTATGGAATTAGAGTAGTAGTTTTATCAGTTATTTGGAAAATAGACAACGATATGTAGAGTATATGGGTTTAAATCTACGCTGGAGAAAGTAAAAAGTGGAGTTCCTCAAGGCTCTGTGTTGGGGCCTAAACTTTTTATCCTATATATTAATGACCTCTGTGATCAATCTAAGATTTTACGTTTTGTTCTTTTTGCAGACGATACAAATTTTTTTGTTTCAGGGAAGGACTTAAAAATATTGATGAAAAGAGATGATTCTACTCCAGAAATGGTTTAATAAAAATAAATTGTCATTAAATTTAAGTAAAACAAAATTTATGTTGTTTTAAATCGAAAATATCTTGAAAATGTAAATCAGATTTTTAATGGAACAAGCATTGAGAGAGTGATAGAATTAAGGTTTTTGGGAGTAATCATTGATGATCAATGAGGATGTCTCAACTTGGAGAAGCTCAAATGTGACTGTAGATTCAGGAATTCTTTTTGTTTAATCCGAACAAAAATATAAAAGGGTTCAGTTTTTTCAAATATTTGGCACAAGCTGTTAATTAAAATGAAAAAGTCTAAATTGTTCTCATTAACAACCTCAAAAGGTTTGATGCAGAAACATGGAGCATCTTTGTGTTCAAGTCTTGTTTGTTTCCGTGGTAAAACAAAAGTACTTACCCAGACTAATGAGACACGGCTGAATGGAGGTGAATAAAAAAGGTTTTATTCATGCGTATGATTTTTATAGACTTTGTATTGTTTATTTCACCCTCCTGTTATCTTCTGTGGTCCTGTATTTATTTTTCCAGTGGCTGTAAATTGTTTGGGGAGAATGCGAGTTAAATAAACATCCTGACTGGGTTTAATTGCACTGTAACAGTAACAAGATGCTTTTTTATCATCTTCTGGATTTTGGCTCCAGACCTCCCCAAGGCTGCGCTAAGAATCCTCAGCAACGTGACCTTCCTGTTTGTCAGCCTGTCCTACACGGCTGAGTGTGCCATCGTCACGGCCTTCATCACCTTCATTCCCAAGTTCATCGAGTCCCAATTCGGCATCCCCGCCTCCAACGCCAGCATTTACACAGGTAAATCCCTTTTTTTAATATAAAATTTTCTGTCCAAGAATTTCATTGGTTATATTATGTCATGTGTATGTCATGGTTTAGCAAAACTTTTTGCTGCAGTCATTTTTGTGTTTGGGGTTCTTTTGAGTGTGCACGTTAACGGTCTCCACCGTCGAGGATGTGTGGGAGTCTGAGATGGATGTTCTGCAGTACAGTCTGAATATTACCAGCCGTCTATTTATGAAGGAATAATATTCTTATAATTATTATTATATTGATTAAATTATTATACTGATGGATTCAATTTAGTGATAAACTTCCATCATGCCCCAACACACACACACAGGATACAGTGTGCAAGACTAATCCCTCAGCTGTGTATGATCCAGTGTTGCTAATGCACGACTAATCTGATGGTCAGATTATCACAGTAAGAACTGATTGAAAACTTAATCACAGCTTCCAAAGTGTGTTCAGCAATCTGCCTGCCGATGTGTATTTGCTTTAAGACACGCGCAGATAAACAATGCATCCAAATGTTGCCAGGATACAAGGGGTAAAGGCACACGGGTGGTGCAGTTGCCATGGAAACCCAAACGCTGTCAAGCAACTGGGTTGTGATGACGGTTAGAGACGAGGAGGAGGTAGGGGGGGCTTTCCTGCTGACGGTAGCGCTGTGATGCTGCGAAAGCAATTCCTCAAATGAAAAACCTGTTTTTATTCCCTAATCTGATAAGAAAATTAAAAACTTTGAGGGTTACCATTTATGTGGCTCAATAGAAGACTTTTCACGTGCGTAAATAAAGCAAAATGTTTGAAAATGCTGTAAAAACATGTCCAATAAGGAGATTTTAATGTTCTTTTTGTTTCAATGAAATCCGATCAATAAACCTTGAAAACATTAAGAGTAAAATGTTAAACATTAGATCTTATGTTCAGTGAAACTAATGATTCACTACCTTCTGTCAGCTGAGACTGTTTTCTTTTTATCAGTTTTAACACAAGTAAAGCGCTTAACGTTTATTTGCCACTGTCCGTTGCTACCAAAAGGGGGCGCTGTGAATGAAATATTTAAATAAACTAATGAACAAAATCTGGATTTATCTTGTTTAGTTGTAGTTGGAAGAATTTTAGGCAAAAAAATACATTCTGATTTAAGATGTTTTGTTTCAAGTAGAATTATTCTATATTTAGATTATCTGGATTAAAGGCAGATTAATAATAAGAGTTAAAGGAACATAAAGCACATGTGAAATATAAAATGCTGCACTGAAGAGTTTAGAAACTGGATATTTCACCTCGGCATAAATTACCACCTTGTCGAATGTGGATCGTGTCAGTTTAAAGAGCGTTTATTAGACGCAGCTACAAATAGAGCTGTAACGTATCGCACACGCCCCTCTAAGTCACAGGTTCTCTCTCACCGCGGCTGACTTATTTCTCATTTTGGGTGGTACTTTGTCTCTTCACCTCCATCATAACTGCACAAATCTTTTTGTTGCAGGATGTTGGTAACGCTTACCGTCAGTGAATGTCTTTAAATCCTGGATGCATGTTTGATTTAACAGGAAGTATGTGGTTTTAGCACAGAAACATGATAATAACACGCTACAGTCTGTTCCCTGGCTGTCGCTGAGTTCTGGCTCCGCCTTTCCTTTGTGTTTTCTAAACACAGAGAATCCTGATGACATATCTTCCTACTTTGATCCTTTTTCTTGCTGCTGCTCTCTCTGTCGACGCTCCGCCCCCTCTGACTGACCCCATCTTTTCATTACCCAGCCGTTAGAGTTTGAATTCGAGGGCCGCCATGTGCTGCTGCTCCGAGTCATTATTCCCTCACGATGACACTCAGCACTCGTTTCATCTCACTTTTTTTTATCGCTGTCACTTTGACCAGCTTTAGTGGACTTAGCGCACACATTCATGACCTGAAATGACTCACAGTTGACCTGCAAGCGTTTCTTTTTTCACACGGATGAGCTCAGGCTCGAAATAATCTGAGTTGTGGTTCCTGCTTCACACTAATAGATCAGCAGTCGTGTCTCTGAGCTAGAGTTATTTTTTTCCATGTTGTCTCACAGGTTTGATCATCGTGCCCAGTGCCGGGGTGGGCATCGTGCTGGGGGGCTACATCATCAAGAAGCTGAAGCTCGGGGCGAGGGAGTCAGCCAAGCTGGCCATGATCTGCAGTGGCGTTTCCCTGCTTTGCTTTTCAACACTGTTCATCGTGGGCTGCGAGAGCATCAATCTGGGCGGCATCAACATCCCGTACACCACAGGGTGAGCAGAAACCAACCTCCTCCGTTTGGTTGTTGGACAATCTGAATAATGTCTTTTCACGTTTATCAGACTGTGTGAGATAAACAGTGTGAATCATTCGCTGTCGTCGTTCATCATCCTCGTGTTGTGGCGTTTTGTTGCAGTGAGAGGGATTAATTAGCAACACTAGCATCTGCTCTTGGTCCTGGTGAATCACTTTTTGTCACCTCTATTTCTGAATCTGCTGCAGAGTTAACAGGCTGTCATATGATGCATCACATGAGCACTCACGCACAATCAAAACTGACCTTGGATGATGCCAAACACCCCTTCAAACACACAGCATGTCATAATAATAAACACTCAGCTGTTCAGTTAAAATTGACTTTTTGAAGAAGCTGAAAATATTCAGCCTTCAGTCGTTAATGTAAACGCAACTATTTCTAGAGATGCAGATTATTATTTTCAAATAAAACACAATCAGTTTTAAAGGTGTTAAATGCTGCATTTATATAGAGACGATACTAGGAGAAAAAAGTTGAATTTCTTTTTGTTAAACAACAGATGATGCAGAAAATGTTGTTACTCATGAACAAGATGTGAAGTTTTGTGTTGATGCAGCATCGCCATGAAAATTATAACATTAAAAAGAAGGGAAATATTTCAGTGAGTCTGGTGTTTTGCATCATGGGGTGTTAGCCGTTCATGCTAGTTTTGACTTGCAAATGCTACAAATAAGTTTTCTGCTGGCTGGTCTTTGATCTGGATTTGATGCGTTCTTGTTCGCAGTCCAACCTTGACCCTGACTCACAGGAACCTGACAGGCAGCTGCAATGTAAACTGTGGCTGCAGGATCCACGAGTACGCGCCTGTCTGCGGTTCAGATGGTATCACCTACTTCAACCCCTGCCTGGCTGGATGCAGCGCTGTGGGCAACGACAGCACGGGGGTAAAACTCCTCATCAGCCTCTCCTCCTCTTTCCCTCTCCTATCAGTACCTCATGGTTTTCGTTGTGTTTTTTGACCACAGATCAGGAACTACACGGACTGCGGCTGCGTGCAGAGCAGACAGGTCATTACTCCATCCTCCGGTGGTCAGGTCAACCAGCTCCAGCTGGTCATCGTCAAAACCTACCTGAACGAGAACGGCTACGCCTTGTTGGGGAAATGCGACCGAACCTGCAACACGCTCATCCCTTTCCTCATCTTCCTCTTCATCGTTACGCTCATCACAGCATGCGCTCAGCCGTCGGCCATCATCGTCACTCTCAGGTAAGAGTCACCTCAGTCGTGTCATGAACAGAGTTTCGTGATCGATGCCAGAAATTCACCCGTTTTTCTTCTTATCCAGGTCAGTCGATGAACAAGAGAGGCCTTTTGCTCTTGGGATGCAGTTTGTTTTGCTCCGAACTCTCGGTAGGTTCCAGACCACATGCTTTTAGACAAACTTTAGAAATCTGTAACTAAATTCACTTATAGGTAGCGGTTTGAGGAGTTAATACGGAACACGCAGCCAGTTACATCTCCCACGCATCGTGAAAAATATTATTTACCCCAGCTCTCATTCTTCATCTCACAAACAGCCTGCAGTTTGCAGCTCTGCAGTTGAACTTTAGTGACCCTTTGTGTTGATATTTGAAGAACAGCCCTCAGGGTGAGCGAGCACTGATGTAACATGCCTCTGATCAGCTTGGTGGGATCGTAAAGCTGCTCATCGCGTCTCATAAACACTAAACAAAGTGGCTGCGCTGGTAGCCTGAGGGAGGATGTCTGTAGAAATAAATGGAAGGAACTCCAATCTAGAAAACATTTATGAGGAATATTTGATTAATTTTATAGATTTCAAATATCTTACAGGAGGAATGTGTGTTAACAGTGTTGTACCTGCAGGGAGTTTTCTCTTTGCCTATAATTATATTAGACCTTCTTCTGTGGCTAAATGCTGCCACCTAGTGGTAAAAAAACTAAGGTAGTTTCAGATTGTTAAAAAAAAAGATGAAACATTTTATTAATTTTATATATTTTAATGTTGGAGACTTTTAATCAGATACTTTATTATAGATCTGAAATGTTTATTTATTCATGACAGAAAACAAAAGTTAAACTTCCTGCTTCATCACGTTTGTGAGATAACGTGACAGTAGCATGTTTAATAAGATGTAGTAACTAGAATGGTTTTTACGTCTGTCCTTCCTCAGCCTACATCCCGACACCCATCTACTTTGGTGCGGTGATCGACACCACCTGCATGCTCTGGCAGCAGGACTGCGGCGTGCACGGTTCCTGCTGGGAATACGACGTTACCTCGTTGCGCTTCGTCTACTTCGGCCTGGCTGCCAGCCTCAAGTTCGTTGGCTTCATCTTCATCTTCCTCACCTGGTACTCGATCAAGCACAAGGAGGCGCGGGCTGAGCGCTGGCGCCAACACCTTCTTCCTTTAGGCACCGTCAGCGAGCTCATCTGCCACGCTGGCGGTAGGAAGAGCCACGCTCGCACCCGCTCCTGCCCCGTCTTCATCCCGCCTCGACCCGACCCCCCCACCGCCCTGCTGCTCGATCGCGGCCGCAGCAGCTTTAGCTGCCCGGGCAACGCCCTCAAAGCAATAACTCCCCCCGTCTTTTTGCCGCATCACCACAGAGGTTCCGCCCACGTGTGAAAGCCTCGCTGGGGTTCGCTCATCGTGCCTTCCTGTTTGTGTTTCTGCACAGCGCTGCTTCTGCTTCACACCAGACTGACAGGCAGTGGCACAAAATGCGCCCGCCAAACCTAAAGGGCTGCTCATCATTCACAGAAACAGGAGATGGAAAGACTCGGAGCACATCATCCGCTGCAGCCACACTCCACGTCGCGGTTTGGACCATGTACGAACATTTAATGGTGCTACTGTTACCGGGAAGGGCATTATAATCCCTGCACAGACAGATGAGTCATCAACTTGGCGTCTAAAGCACAACAAACAAACCTGCACTATGCAAAGTTCTGCATAAGTAACTCTGGATCCCACACGTGTACCTCCTCTCCTCATCAGCACAATTACACACTTGTTTGATTTTTCCAACATCGGAGCTGTCACTTGTGTGTTTGAGCCTCATCTGGTTCGTCTGCACCCTCAGATTTGACAAATGTAGGATTTGAAATTTATTCCACAATCCTCTCGTTTTTCTTAACAGTGCCTCTCTGGCTGTTTCGCTCAGTCCAGTATACAAAGCTAGCTGTCAGGGTTAACGCTCACTACAAGAAAAAAGCCTGTAACTGCGACAACACGCTGCTTTGCTGCCCTCAAGTTTTATAACTATCACAGATCGAGTTGTGAACTCTTTCGCCTTTTTTGCAACGTAACCAATGTAGCTTAAAGCACCAACGGTACAAAGTGAATTTAAACATATAGAATCCTTGTTGTTATCAACAGGAATCATGTGCTGAAGCTACTGGAAGTCCTAAAGATGTGAAAGCAAGTTTGAAAATATGGCACATTTCTTCTCCTAAAGTAAATGAATCCCTTTTGGCTTTGTAGTTTAACAGCTTCTTCATCCTAATCAGATGTACATAGTGTTTGTTTAGCACAGCGAGCATGACCCTCCAATATCAGCAGGAAAAGAGTCCAATTCTGGGTGTTTGGCTCCATCTAGTGGACAGAAGGGTAAAATAAGAGCTTTCTGAGACTAGCAATAGAATTAATATAAATTTATGTTGGGAAAAATAGAGGTAATTTAACTTTATCTTTTATTCTGCAGGCAATGAGATTAAATCTAGTGTAACATGTTGTTTTCCTGGTGAATTCATGTTTAAACAGCCTGCATGGGTCACACCTGGACTCCTGTTTTAAAAGCCTGAATCTCACCCGGCTGCAACCGTCGGTGTCTAACTGTGAACAGCATTTACGAAGGAGTTTCCAAAAACGTATTGAAGGATCTCACTGGTGTGTTACAGGAAATTAATACGAAGCCACAGACTCTCAAAACCAGTCGTGCACAAAGTAAAACGAAGGAAAACATCTTCTAAATGCAGTTTTCTTTTAACTTTTTAGTCATTTGTGTCCAACATAAGAGAGATGGAGATGCGAGTTAAAGTCAACTTAGTACATTTTATCATAATTTTATGTCTCCGACAGCCAAGCGAGATACTGGCTTTAATATTTTATTTCATGTTCATTTTTATCCCAGAAAAAAGGAAATAAAAATTGCAAAAAATAGTTTCCCTTCATAGTAAGATGAGCAGCAATTCCAACTCTAAAATGATTGTATTTTTTATAGTTATGAATTTACCCAATTTAGCAAAAAATTAAGAGTAATGTGGTGAGAGTGGTAAAAGTGTTAAATCAAAGCACATATTCATTATTGTGTAAATATTCAAGTGCTAATGAAACTTATGGCGCTTGCACGTAGCTAGAAATGTATTTATTAACTAACCCATGACATCATACGTAAAAAAAATAACAGGACAGTATTATTTAGGTGGAAAAGGGGATGTTTTGCTTTGTTTTGGAGGAATTTAGTTATTGATTTGAATATTTCCTTTCTATTTGCTCTCTGCACTGATTATTCCTATTAATCACGTTAAAATACAAACTTGAGTTTCAGCTTAGTTACTATTCACCCCTGATCTCTTTAACAGCTGTACGTGAAATGAAATGAACAAAAATCTTCTAAAAATGACTTTTTTTTTTCTTTTAAAGAAGAGAATCAGAATCCAGATGCTCCCATGTCTTAACTCTATAGTTCACTTCCTGCTTCAGTGTCCCGCTTTCCTCCAAATGTCTGAACTACTGGCTCAGAGAATTGGACGGTGTCCGCTTCAACGCGCCGTCGTCTTCTCATCTTTCTCGATCTGTATTCTGAAACATTTTCATTGATGTTTGTGAACACGTGGTTTACAAATACCTTGAATACTTGATATTTGTCATTAAAAACTTGACAAAAAAAAAAAAAAAAACTTGTTTGAGTTATTGTGTATTACAAGCTTCATGTTATGGGATGCTTTTTTCTTTTAAGTGAAATAATTTTTTTTTAAAATCAGATGTTAAAGGATAAAAGGGGATCTCTGCACATTAGCTGCAAAAGAATGAGGAATAAACTTCAAAATAAAAGCATAGAAATTGTGACTGAGCTGAGGCAAAAATTTTTTTTTTTTCGTCTGCACAGAAATTGGGTGTTTTTTCTTCAGACAGGTGAATAAATATTTTTAATGTCTAAACTTTTTCCTGCTATACAGAGAAAATTGAATGAAGTCAGTTTTCCCACTAGGCCGGGAGTGTTGACTAGTTGAACATATTGAATTGTGAGAACATGTGTAACATCTCAGTTGGAAGTACAGTTTATCTCTTTTATTTTGTCTCCTGTTCCAACTACACGAGACTGAGTAAACCGAGAACACTTGTGAATGTCTTGAGACATTTTGGAAACTCTTTTACGAATGCTGTTTGCTAACAGTCACAGATACACACAGGCTTAAAAATCAAAGTTAAAATTGAGTTAGTTCCACAAAAGCTGTTGTAATCCGATTTTTTGGCGAGCAAAAATGTAATGAAATCTGGGATTTTTAGATGATTGGGTCACATTAGGGATCTGCTGTGTTATGAAGCTGTTACCAGGCAAAAAAAATGAAAGCTAATCATCTCTTTGGCTGTTGAGATTGTTTTACCACTTATTTCTGTATATAAACATTAATATCATCAATGTATCTGTATGGAAATAATCATCTTTATTACAAACTCTGAAGCTCAGCTGCATGACGGCTTTTTTCATACTATTATATATTTATATATGTACAGCTGGAAAAAAAAAGGTTTCGACATTTATTAGTAATATCGTTTACTAATAAATGCAGGCACCAGTAAAAAAAACAAAAAAAAAACATTTTTACACTCATATCGCTCTGACCGAGGTGCTTCTCTAAAGCTCATCCTTGAATCACAGTGTCTGTGTCGCTATGGCAACCAAAAGCTCTCTGGCTGATTGGCCAGAGTGGGATTCTGCCTCAGTGGTTCTGATTGGAGGGCAGAGAGCCGCTGCCCTCGTAGTCCAGGCTGAGGGGCAGAGACGGTCGAGGGAGGGAGTTCAGGATCACCCCGACATTCTGAGTGGAGGTTGTGGTGGGGCTTTTGGTGTTGCTGGCCTGCCCCTTCGGCCTTGGAGTCTGTAGGGAGAAAGGGATGTAGCCTTGGGCCTGGAAAATGTCCTCCTCTTCCTCAGGGTCTAGGCTGTGGCCAGGCTGGATTGGCGAGCTGGTGTGAGTACGCATGAGGTTGTCGTGTCGTGTCTCTAGCTCTGTCATTCCATTCCCACTGAAGATTCCCTCCTCTAGCTCCTCCAGCTGTTGTGCCTGCACATCGCCCCGGAAGATAACCTCGTCTCTGGTGGACAGACCCTCTCCCCTGACTCTGTTTACAGAGCTCTCAGGAAGGTCGTTTGCAGCAGATTCCAGTTTATGTTCCATTGTGGGGGTTGCTGATGGCCTTCTACTGGGGGTGGGGGTGGTGAGGCGAGTCTCGGCTGCCAGGCCTGGGCAGAGGCCGCCAGTAGAGGCCAGCTCACCTGCGCTGCCCTCTTCAGGGCTTCCACCCCCGGCCCCAGAACCCAGCTCTGGCAGGGTGGAGTCGTCAAGCCTACGGGTTTGATTGATTTTGTTTAAAACGTGTCTCAGTGCAAACATTTTATGTACGTCCTTCCGGAAGTTAACCCAGTTTACTGGGCTGGGGTTGTAGTCAGGCCTACATTCATATAGGCTTTCGTTTATGCTGTACAAGTCCTCCAGTGCCTGCCAGTTCACCTCCTCATCGGTCAGGTTGGGCAGCTTAACCCTGTCGTCCCTCCCATACTGGCTGCGCGCTGCCAAAAAAGAAAAAAAACAAGAAAAATTTAGGGAACTGAACAAAAAAACCAGGACAGAAATCATGCAGTCATGCCCAGCTTTCAGTTCTGACTACAACAGCCAACTGCACAGAGTCTGTAGCCCCAAGCAACACACACCGAACACACTTCAAAGCAGCACTACATAAACACAGCACTCACACTGAGCTCAAGCCACAAGTACTGCAAACATGCTGCTTTTATGCTAACTCACATTAGGAAGACAAGACTGAAAGAAAAATGGCTGAATGACTCATCCCAGACTAACGCGCTAAGCTGCAGATTAAATATAACAGCATAAAATAAAATAACACACAAAGTCAGGCAACCTGAAATTAAATAAGCAAAAGAATTTTAATTTTTATAAAAAGTGACTGACAAAATGCTTTAGAAATGAAGAAAAGGCTGCCAGTGAGCGGTGCATCCCCAGGTGAAAAAAGGTAAAGGAATTTAAAATTGCTATCAAGGGAAGAAATGAAAGTAATTCACAGCAAAAGCATAAATAATAATAATAATAATAATAAAAATAATAATAAGGTTTAGTGGGATTCTGCAAGTAAAACAAAGAGTGTGCGTCAGCGCTCCTGTCTGATGGCCATCCTTGTATAACTACTGCAGATAGAGATGGCAGGACATGTGCTTGAGGGACTCACAGGAAGGAGAGGCTCGGTCTCCTCTTTGACCACTTTCGATGCTGCTGTCGCCTGGTAAGCAGGTGTCAGAGAGGTCAAAAGTTCAGAGGTCAGCAGGGCGGACAGAGATGCGTCAATTCTACCACTAACGAATGGCCGTGATGGAACATGAGTTCTAATCATAATGTCACCGGAACAGGATGTGATGGGATGTTTGTTTCTGGATGATTAAGTGAAAGAGGAATAGGTTCAGCTTTGGGGTCGAGCATTTGCTGGAACTGATTAGATGATTGATAACTCTCTCAGATCTGTCTTTAAAAACTTTACTACTGGATCATGTTAATAGAAAGTAGAGAGAAAGTTAAGAACATCTCCCTTTTTAAAAAGTTATAAAATCATTTAAATCTGCCATCTAATATAAAATATATATATTTTTTTTTGTTTATTAAGTTGGTATCTCATCGGCTTCACTGTTGGAGACTTTTTGGATTTGCTTAACCACACGGAATTGGTATCTATAGTTTTGCTATTTAAAGCAGTACTGAATAACTTCAAACTTTAAGCTACAATTTTGAAACTTGTTTAAGTGAATACTCACCAAAAAACATGTTCATCTTCACATCAGACATCACTCTCGACCCTCCGATGGCTTTACAGTAGACTAAATAACCTCTACAATTCAGGTCTCAGCAGAAGTGGTGTTCTGGTGATTTATGCTGCCCTGATGAAAAATGCCTCCATAGTACGAAATGACAACTTATTTCATAACGAGACGTAATTCGAAGTTTATACAGTATTCTTGTTTATGGCGAGTGTGTCCTGTTAATTATTTAATCATATTTTTATGATCCTTCCCTGATATTCTCAATATAAAAGCTCTCTGGGTCCTTCTGCTCTGGGTGTGTCCAAACATTTGCCTGTCGCTCTGACAATGCAAAGAAAGTAAAAATAACATCATATTTAGTGTTTCTGTCCTGGGAGAATTTAGGTAAATATATTTATGGAAAAATATAGAAACAAAAATAAACGATAAATCTGTTTATTGAATTCAAGACTGTGGAATGGCACGTGTGTAGCACATCTCAACAGGTAGCATATTTCAACAGAACACCAGTTCGAGCAACGGCTGCGAAAAAGTTATTTAGTACTGCTTTCAGGACATATGTAGAATTTTCAATATTATGCTTTTCAAAAATGAAATACCATAATTAGAGAGCTAAACAACACGTCGTTTACCATAATTTCGTATGTGATTTATTTTTACTTAAAGTTATTGATCCTTTTTAAATTTTTTGACATTCTGCAAACTTGTAGTACTTCTTTCCACCACTAGAGTGAGTATAAGCCTGTTTTTGGCTGAGCTCCTGATCTGCTGCTCGAGGCTGATTCAGAGCAGCTCTGCTCTGTGAGTAATAATACTCGTTTCTGCCACCTTGTGGTGGTTAGTGGAAGTGACTGAGTTATGATTTTGCTCATTACTGTCCCCTAGTGTTGGACCATTATTTTCTACATATTATTCCTTTAAATTGCGACATTCGTGCTGATTTTCTTGTCGCAATCAAGTCACAAAGAGTCTTAATTTAGTTTTTTATTCAGAATTTTTTTGAGCTTAGAACGCCAGATTCTCTTTTCTGTCTCCAATCAGTCCCGATTTAGTTTCACAGTTCACACCTTCCACATTTCTTGCACTTTCAGACCGATGGGAACTAAACTGAGAAGCGTTTCAGACGGGTTCCAAACACCCACGACCAGTCCAAAACAAAAAATGTCACCAACAGTCGCAACCCGAGAAGAAACAGGTTTCACATACAGAGAGGAAAATCACATCAATCATCCCGTTTCTTTGATCCCCAAAGTGTCAATCTATTCCTTTTAATGTGATGAGAGGGATGATGCAGAATCATGCATTGCCACTCACGTGCACTCAAATTTAAGATTGCGTCTCTCTGCACAGATGTGGATATTTTTATCTTTAAACAGCCGCGCGCTTTTATTTTTTTGCGACACGTGGCAGACTGGATTCCACGCTGCGCTCTCAAGCAAAGATGTGAAAATAAGAGGCAGTTGATTGCATGTTTAAATGGCTGCAGACTCACATCACACAGCAGATTAAAGATAAAGATAGATTATATGAAGAATCCTGTTACACTGTGTTAGCAGGTTCCCAGCATGCAGCCACAGACGAAGCGTCCGCTGATGGATGTATTAGTGGGAATGAGGCAATTTGACCCATGCAGGTGTTAAAAAGACAAAACAAAACAAAAAAAAAAGCTGCTGAAGAGGAACAAAATAAAAAAAAACCTTGGCAGATACCTGTGTGGCTCATAGCTTCCTCCATCTTTACCTCCTAATCGAAAAAAAAAAGCAATTGATTGTTAATGGTTTGATTCAAAGGTACGTGGGGGGAAACAGATCAGTCACACTGAGGTTTCTCTTCATGCACTGCTGCTATGGAGGGGAGGAATGAGAAAGACAGACATTTGGATCAGAAGGAAGGAAAACAGGGTAAAATCGACTCGGCGGGTGGTGAGTTCAACAGGTTTTCCCCTTTAAGGCAAACACACAAGGTTATTCAAGGCTTTTTGTTCACACGGAGATCCATTTCACCAACAAAAACATCCTTAAATGTAACCACAACAGCAGCGTCTCTGGTTGAAAGAACTGGCATTTTATCCAGTGAAAGTCATCGATTTTTCGGACATGTGTTGGCGTGCGGCGGGCTGGTTCGGGGGGGCCAAGATTGAAACATGAGTACGTTTTCTTAGAACAGTTTGGCTGCTCCTCTTTCAGACTGGTAATTACTAACATGAAAGTTTTCCTCAGGTCATAAACAGCACAGCTGACGTCACCATGACATTACTCATTAAACCTCCTCCATCACCGAGAAGTCTACAATCAAGGATGGTTGGACGTGTACCGGGTTTGAAGAAAAAAAAAAAACTGATGACAGGTTCAATTGTAGCGATGACAGTATCTTCAAAGTAATATTAGTTTGGCGAAGGTTCAGTGACTCCTAATGGGAAGAGGTTGGCCAGGTCACAAAACCATAACACAGACTTTTATTTTGGCACAATCAGGAAACAAAATTCCCACACAGGAGAAGATTCAGGGCTGAAAGAGAGGTCAGTGTGCGTGTGTGTGTGTGTGTGTGTGTGTGTGTGTGTGTGTGTGTGTGTGTGTGTGTGTGTGTGAGACCTTGAACAAAATCTCAGGAAACATTCAGAGACCTCCACCTAAAAAATATGCAGTGTATCATCCCAAAACACAAGCAGCATGCAGGTGTGTCCAAACACACAACATCCAAACTGAAACAGACACAAACTCGACTAACTCATTTGATTGAAAAACAACTTTAAGTGGAATCTGTTTCAGTCACCAGCAGATCTTACGACACACACAAAGACAACAGATCTGAGAACAGTGAAAGGAACAGAGATGAGTGTTCCCACCTGTGTCTGAGCCTTTGGGACGAGGATTACACTGCTTGTACCCCTGACAGCTCCTCATCTCCATGAGCTGAGCGTGCAGCGAGTTCAGAACCTCCCGATCCACAGCGAACACCGCGTTAGTCAGCTGAAAGGTGCAGATATCCCAGATTTAATCTCAGAAGATTGAGTTGGGAAAACATGAGCAATAATCTTTTTATAGATATTTTCTAAAAGTGTCCTTGAAAACACGTTTTCATCATGTAGTAACTGTGCCAGGCCTGTGTGTGGTGCTGCAACACAGCCATGACAATACACTAAAAAATAGACAACAAGGCTTGAAACATCGCTGTTGTTACATTGATTGCAATTTAGGGTGACAGATTAGATTAAAAGTGGTTATGACTTTATCGTTTTCTATGTTTCGGCCATCAACACGGAAATACAACGGTCGTTTTGCCCAAAATTACAATTTCAGAGCACCTAAAAAGCAATATGGATGGCATGTAAAACTCCCATGAGCCTTTGTTTCAAGTAAAGCGATGGCCCATGGGATTATTTAGGATCCATTTATTGATTTAATTTATGTAAAAAATGTGTTTTATTGTTTCAATAATGGGGTTGCAGAAGATGATGGTTTAATTGTCACAATGATAAAAGTTACTCTGGCAGCAAGTCTGAAAAACAAGTTTAATATAATTGTCACTTCCTCCTCTTCTTTTAATAAAGAGTTTGTTTTACTGATGGCATGAAGTTCATGTTAATGATTTGTAACGTCTTGCACTTGTTACAGCATCATACAACTAAAACACAACATAAATTAAATTAAATAGTAAAACGGGTAAAATGCTAACAATAAAATAATACAAAGCATATAAACATATACCTCGCTGGCTGACCAATCTTTTAAATACTGGTAATTAGACCAAATTTAACCTTTTTACTTGAACTGGCCTTTCTTGGCGTAACCTTAAATGCACGCTTCATCGTGTACAGGTGTCTCTCTAATTAGCATGAGCAGAACCAACATACAACACAATAGTTCCTACTTGGGATTTTCACAATAAATCTCAATCACAACAATATGGACAAACTAAAATACATAAACTAAAAAATAATTATAATGACTGCTGGAAAACAAATAATCGGAATATATAGTGAAAATCTTTGAGCCACAGACAGATTTTCACCCACCTGGTAGGGGTCACTGTTGAGGTCAAAGTACTCCAGGAAACCGGTGGAGAACTCACAGAAGAGCGTGTTGTGGGTCTCGTTGATGGTTCTCAGACACCAGTAAGTGTTGTTGTTGGAGCTGGTGCACGCACAGAATCCACCCACTACAACATACAAGACAAGGTCAGGGTTTACGCGGTGACGGACGCAGACATCCATCGAAGTTTAAACTGAGTATACACACGTGTCCAGAAGGGAGCGGTCTGCCAGTGGTCGTTGTTATGTGTAAAACAGGTGAGACCTGGCAGGCTGCAGTCGTCTCCTTTCCTCTGGCGCTTCTTCTCCTTTCTTTCCTTCTTCCTCCTTCGGATCTCGTTGTACAGCTGCGCTCTGCCGTCAGTTTCGTGTGCGGCCTCCCTGTCATGCAGAAACATGACAGGATTTGTCAAATTCATCAGGCCCAACCCTGTCCGGTGCCAGGAACCAGAGGGAAACTTCCAGAAGTCATCTCTCATTCCTGGATGTGACAGCCTGTTTTCTTTCATTCTACAGTTTTTATTGAGATGACGTTTCGACCACTGTCTTTTTCTTCTTCGCCGCCTTAACAAACTAAAATCCCTACTAAAAAACAGCTGTTTTGTATTGGTGCGTTCATGTTCCCAGGGTTTCCTGGTGCAAACCGATCGCTGCGTTTGAAGGACTCAGACGAATGATTCCATTTTTCCATGCGACTCAATCACTTCCAGACACATGAAACAGATCTACAGCCAAACATCTGCTTTGTCATTTAAACTCCACTCAGGAACCAAAACATTCAATAAAATTTATAGACAACATGCTTCTTCAAAAACCTGGGAGCATTAACGCGTCACGTTATACATGAATTCCATATTATCGTCACCTGCGATCTACAAAAACAACCGTTAGAACTCGTCACACGGAGATCATAAAAATCTGATCGGCCGCACACTTATTACAGACATTTAAACATCGCAATATTGTAATTAAATGGAAAAGACAAACTCACTTAAAGGGGTGGAGCTGATCGTTCCTGCTCTTCAGTCTGTCCCCCTTGTTTCGGAGTCCTTTGCTGTAATAGCTGAGATAATAGAAATGCTGTGTTTGTGTACCATGAAACTAAACATGAATAGTTGTCGAGGTGAATTTAAACCAACTCACCTCTTTCCACAGTCACAGTCATCTGGTCGCGTCCTCTTCATGTGACCTTTAACTTCTCGAAGGTTCTTGATTTTATCCAGAAGTTGTTCAATCTAAGAGAAAGAAAAAAAAAAAAGACTTAAAGAGGCCCTTCCATTAAAAACGTTTTTTGTGAGGTTTCGGTTGAATATTTTAGCTCCACAGGTGTTCTTACCTTCATAGTGGGTGTGAAAATAAGTCAACAACAACTTCTCTTTCAGTTTTAATCTCTCAAACTACGCAGGTGGCGATAAAACCCGAGTTCTCCCGAGTTCAAACGGCCTGTATCTGTTTCGTCACAACTTTGTTCATTAGTATTCGGCAGTTCCTGCAGTTGAAACCAGGCCTAGCATGCTGCTAGCTAAAAGCTGTTAGCATAAGACGTAGCAAACAGGAAGACATTACGTCTGACGTTGCCATGTGCAGTGGGGCAGGAAACAGTATTCTTTGCTCTCATAGGCTAGTTTGTTAGCCAATCAGAGTCCAGCAAATTCAAACAATGAATATGAACGAGCTGCTGTCGAAGCAGCCTGACGGAAGGACCCGGAACCACCCGAATTTTAACGCAGACAGATTGAAAGGTCTGTTAATCAGTGTTTCCTGACGTTTTTTAGATATAACATGTTTCATATTACAGGTTAATACTTAAGAAATAACAACAAAGTCCTGAAATGTGTATGAAATGGACTCTTTAACATGAGCTATGAATTATTTGTTGTCTTTCACAACATTTTTACACACTTACTTCCTGATCTATGTAGCTCTTATGGTCTTTCCAGGCTTTGGAGGACTCGTAGATTTCTCTCTCACAGTGGACGCTGTCATTCATTAAGATATAACATCTGAAAAACACAGAAAAATTTGGTATGTAAAAAAAATCTTTAAAAAAAGGGAATTATCTCCTTAATTTTCTGAGCAGGACAGACTTTTTTTTTTCTTACTTGTGAGTAACTTTCACAGAGTTTGGGTATCCCACAGCGTTGGTATCATCCGCCAGCATCTCCTCCGAACCGTCGTCAGACCCAAATTCTGACCCCGGGTTCTCCTGGTTGTAGTGACGCTTAGAAACGACACGTCTGCGGATGCCTGACTGGTCGTCGGCTTGCAGGTCGATGTCGTATATCTGACCCTCGAACTCCACAGACAGCGATCGAGCAGGTCGCGTGTGGACAAAACGAGGGCGATAACCTGTCAGGAAGAAAGAGTCTGAATCAAATCCACTGCGTTTCCAAGGAGACAGACTCGTGATCTTGACATTTTGTAATTGTTCTGGATTTTTGGTGTTCTTTTGGTCTTTTTGTCCACGTTTTCAGGACACGAAGTACAACATGACTGTTTCTGTCAAGCTTAAACTGATACAACGGAAACATTTTAAACTCGTCACACTGTGTTACATGGTATATGGTGACTTTTTGTGGATGAAACTATAGAATCTGGAACTAAATATGTATTTATGTGACTGGGAATTTCATCCATCCAAGAATCCATCAAATTTCTTCTGCTTCTGCTTAGGTTTGGTCACAGGGGCAACAGGTTTACGAGAGGAAACAGACAACGACAAGCACCAGCTCCTCCTGGGATGTCCTTCCCCCAGCCATAGTGATTATAATCCTCCATTGAATTCTGGGTCTGTTTGAGCGTAAATATATAATTTAAAGTTGGTTCAAAGCCATGTTGTTGGTTTCTGAAGACACTAGACTGGTTAAGTCTCTGGGCTATGCCTGGATGGATATAAGTCAGTGTTAAGTAGTTCAAAAGCCAAAAATACTTAGAAATACTTATGTAGATGAACCAGACTGAAAATAAGTTAACACCAAATTTTATCCAAGAAACATCTGAGAATTATTGCTCCAGGTCATTTTTAAAGGATTTAAGGAACGTTTGGTTTGTGACACTCATCAGCACTAGGTGGCGCCAAATCACTTAAAAAGACAACCAGACCTGTAAACATCTGAGTCCTTTCAGAGCATGGATAATCAATTGATACACAAAAGTTCTAAACGCTGACAGAACTTTTACTGCTAGCACTAAATCACAGACATTAAATAAAAGCATTTTAAGTAATAAAGATGTGTATTATTAGCATAAATATGTAAATAGGCAGTTCTGTGTCATGTAAATTAGAGCATTGTTTGTTTAAATCTTTGTATTAGAGTGAGAAAAATACAGGTGCGCATATACTCACGCTGGTTTGGAGACGAGAACTGCCGGTGGGAGCGGCGGTCAGCTCTGGACGCTTTGTACAGCGTCTCTTCACAGTCGCAGACCTTTTCTCTGTTGTCATGGCTGCTGCGAGGCTTCATGCTGCGAGCCCTCTGCCTGGAGCTTTCTTTCAAACCACCTTTACACTTCTGTAGCCTCCACTTCCCTGAGATCTCCTCCACACAGTGCCATTTCTGCAAAGCAGATGGTTTGAAACGTGTGTGATCTGACTGTCTTTAAGCAAGTCCCACATACACACACACACACACACACACACACGTAGCAGTGACTAGTCATCAAAGACGTGACTGTAAATTTTAGCAGTTTAAAAACAGAGGTGACAGGTGAAACAAAGATGAACGACTGTGTGAAGAACACTTTCACACGCTCGCCTACATCAGCTGCATCTTTTCTGACACATTCCAGCAGGAAGGAGAGAGTTTAGAGGCAGACTGCTGCCGGTTAGGCCCCCCGGATAAAACTGACTACGCACATCTGTAGCGTGTAGTGGAGAGGATCAGTGCAAAGTGTGGGAACAAGGGTCCAAACAAAGAGGCGTAAGGCAGATCAGGTTTCTTCTGGAGGAGCTTACAGGACCAGCAGACCGTTTCTGTCAGCATTAGACAAGATGCAAAGGGAGAGGCATGTACTGTTGCTAGAGGATGAAAACAATCCCTGTCTGTCTTTATCCTGCTTAACCCCTTAACACTGAAGATAACAAATGCAGCACTACAGCATGAAAATATGAAAGTTAGTACGAATAAAACGTCACTGAAATGATGACTTGGTTCCCAACGTTGCTAAATCCACTCTGAATGAGACTCAAACAGCCTCGTTCAAAAGGTTCATTATTTACAGCTGCAGCTCTGCGTGCGCACTCTGCACGCACTCCTGAACTCAACCACCGTCGCTCGCTTTCTGCCTTTAATAAGTGATTGTTGCATGCGCACGTTTATGCGGTCATAAACTGGATCTGGATTGCATTAGTCAGACCCTTAGAAACTCTCGCTTGTCATTTAACACTACCTGAAATTTGTAACAATTTGTATTGCTCTGGCCCTGTCTGCTCCAAGGCCACATACTGTACCATCTGGTTGCTGGTCTGAAAATTAATGGGCAGAGATAAAAAGAAAAGTACCCTACAAATTAATGGGCCACAAAACGGCGCTAAAGAAACCAATTAGAAACCGAGGGATGCGTTTGTAAATGGTTGTTTCACTGGCAGCTCTGCACGCAGCTCCAAGGTTAGGCTGATCGCACTTTTACCTGTCCAGGCTGTTCACATGCTGTCTGGAACTCAGCCTGCTGGCATGTTGCTTTGACCATCTTGTGTTTGGGAAGGCTGTTGGTGTGTTGCGTGCTCAGGGAGTCGTCCTTCTTTCTCAGGATCTTCCTGAGAGATCAAACAAATAAACAGAAAGAAAAGCATCACACAGCTGACTTATTTAAACGAGCCATTAGTCATTTTCTTTTTTATGACGATGGTCTTCTTCTGTCCTGTGTTATCAGGTGGTTCTAGAGTCAAAGCATGGAGCCCGAGTCAGCTTCAGCTTCCTACACAAACAGGTTTCTGACCGTCTCCCAAAAGAGTGGAAGCATTTCCTGGTCCGAGTCTTTATAGCACTCTGAGAGGAAATCAGCCAACTTTCACACACAGGCTTGGCTGAGTCACTGACTTCACCCTGGGATAATTAAAGAGCCAGCAGTTGTTGATGTCACTCTCTTAAGAACGCAACACGCAGCTGATGAGATTCTCCAACTGTACAGTCAGTCACGGCTTCCTCTAAGCATTTCCCAGCCTCTGATGTAGTACTGTAAGGTCATGTGAGGATAATAAATCACATGACTAGCGAGAAACCTGCACAGAAAAAAAAATTAGCTACTTTGAATCTGCTGATTCGGAGAAATGAAGCGAGTTCAAGGGAGGCTAATCTGAGCATTCAGCTACAAGCGTTCCAGTAAACAGAACTGACAAACTGTCTGGAGGAACATCTCAACCACTTTGCTTTACTCTTAATACTGCAGAAGTTAATAGCAAGTAAGAAAATTATTTGAAGAGAGGCAGCAATTAAAATAAAACAAGGGCTGCATGACAGGCGAAAACAGTAGCTTTAAGGTGTGACATGGTGTAAACGAGATCATTAGACATGCCGCCAGAGTCAGCGTACTTGTTTCATTTTTTTTTTTCAGCTGAACCTTGTGAAGACAAGCTCAACGGGATTCTATTTCACTTCTAGATGTCACGCCTCGTTTTCTATAACAAACATCTCACTGCAAGGTGGAGATGAAATAAAGATCTGACGAGGGTTTGAAAAAAAAAAAGTATCAAATTGTGTTCAAGGATCGGGGAAACAGTCAGTGCGACCGCTGGTGACACGTCCTGTGGTTGGATTAAGTGTGCGCGTCGCAGCCGTTTCTCGGGTAACATCATCTTGAATCTGGATTGTTTATTTTGGCGGGCTTTTATCTGGGCTGTGTTCCTGAAATGTATCTCTTTCATCAAGTATTATGTGCTCGACGTTAAGTAAGTAAAACACTGAATGATCAAGTAACCTGTACACATGCGTGCCATCGCCCTTTCTGTGAACTGTCATTACCTAGGAAAAAAAAAAAACTTCACCAAACAACTAAGAATACACCGTTTCCTTCCAAGCAGACTGTGGTCAGGAAACGTCTGCAAGATAACAAATATCTGAGAGAAGAGCCGAGGTTTGCACACTTTGTGTTTATTTGAACGGACAGTCAGGTTTACGTGACGCGCGAGGCTCGACGGTGACATGGATGTGCCTGCGGTGAGGACAGAGAATACGGAGCCTGAACTTACCCTCGCTCAACCAGGAATGTGTCTCTCCAGACTTTGGGTTTCCGGTTGGGCTTGAATCTGAAGAAACAAAACGGGCAAAGTTTACAACCTCCACATGATCTATCTGCTACGGCTGAAGATCGAACGTCTCCACAAGAGACATTGTTCCTGTTTTCATCTGCATTTAAAGTCTGTTATGTCAATAGATTCACTGTAAAAGACTGTCATTTTGTATTTACGTTGTACGCTTCTAGTGGATTGGAGAGGCGTTCATTCAGCTTACAAACACTGTGTAGGAACCTGAATAAAAAATGGAACGCCACATTTCACAGCCAAGAAGAAAAGAAAAATCCACCAAATTACCCAGAACCTGCTTTGAGCTCAGCTGGAGCAAAAACAATCATCTAGATTGTGGAAATTTGCATTTGCGTGGTAAATGACCAACGTGGATTTATCAGGCACACACTTATTGTTCAGAATATCCATTACAGCATGACATGATGGATCCATACAAACCTATTCCCAGTCCGTTCCTGTTCCAGCAGCTTAAGGATGGACTTTCCATCCATGTCTGGGGGGGTATCCAGGCCAGCAATGTGGAGAATGGTGGGGGCTAGATCAATGTTCAGCACCACATGAGGGTTTCTAAAAGAAAGTGCAAATACAGCTGCGGTAAATATGACATTATTAAAAAAAAAAAAAAGATCCAACAACTAAAAAACATTCATTAGACTCGGGTCATTAGTTGTTACTCACACTCCTCCTGGCTCCACATTCGGACCTCTCAGGAAGAACGGTACCCTGATATCAAAATCATACGGCATCGATTTCCCCTTGACTAACCCAAACTGACCAATGTGGTAGCCATGATCTGCTGTGTAGATGATATACGTATTCTCCAGCTCCCTGGTTTCCTCTAACATATCATAAATCTTAAAAAAAAAGGAAATGGTAAGAAGATGCTATGAGATAATTAGAAATATTTAGAGAAAAATGTTTTAGATATTTATGCGTACTTTTTGGACGGAGTCGTCGACAGACATAAGAGTCTGTAACCTTTTCCGATGCAGGAAGTTGGTGAACTCCATGTGGATTGGTTTCATAGGGCCGGTGTACTGCATGATCCAATGTTTGTCCATATTTGGGGCATAGTTGTAGCTGGGGGTACTAGGAAGTCACAAAAATAGCAGGAGAAATCTAATAAAAATAAACCATGAAAGGCCGAGCATTTCTTCATCCCTTTCCTGAAACATTTTAAGTGTTTTTTTGCACAATAAAATGAAACATTTGCGCCTGACATCCATCTCAACTACATAAAAATCTCTCACTGGATTGTGAAAATCTTCCTCACCATCGTTCTACATGGGACTTGTCAGTAACAAGAGCACGTTCAACAGGCCAAAAAAACACCTGTCTGCTACTTTTACAAACTGCTGCAGTAAAACAGGTGCCACAGTCGACCACTGTGTTCGACACGCACCGATAGTCGCTCTGTTTGTTGACGGAAACGTCTTAATACTCTGCAGCCAACACCTTTGCTGTTTTTCCACAACCCTCTCCGACCGTCTCTCCTCTCCGCACAGAGACGAGAGTCTCCCTGCACGACGGCGCTCTTGGCACACACGAGTAATTTGAGGGTTGGCACACGCTTATGAAAATAATAGGCCCCACAGTCGAGCTTGCAACAACCTCTGGACCGAAAACTCAATAAGTCACGGTCATTAAAAATAGGGGAATAACAAGAGAGGATAAACAGAGAGAGGGAGGATCAGTCACGTCTGTGGGTTTATAACTGAGAAAGGCTATTCACCTTTCTCGCTAATGAATACCTACTAGCTTCTGCAAGCAAAGTCTGTAGAAAAGGCCTGAATCTAGTCGACTTTGTCGGTAATATTTCAACTTTATTAAGTCACTCTAACGAACAGATTCCACTTCTGAAGAAGCCACACGTCTCAAAACATAATGAAGACCTGATATGAGAGCCCCTTAGCTCCCACTGACTGAGCTGCCTTCTGTCCTCGTCCCTTCAGGCCTGCTTTGTGAAAAAGGTGAACTCTTCACCCACTTAGTAGGCGGTATAATAAGCCCCACAAAGAGACCTGTCTCTGGGCAATGAGCCACCATGCTATGGGGCCCTGAGCACCAGGGAACCAGGAATGCAGAGGTCAGTGGATTGAAGTCAGTTCATAGGAGAGGTCACACCTGCCAGCTGGCACATATATATCTGTGACCGTACACTACAGAACGCCACCTGTACAAAAACCTACAACAGACCAATCATATGTAAAGATGAGCACTTTTAACTAAAAAGCTATTTGTCGAGATGAGATCGAGATGTCGAAAGACATAAAAATCAGCAGCCACTTTGCACAGATAGTATTTAAATAAGTCTCAACTTGGCGTACATCTAAACACCTTCAGAGAGGAATGTTAACAGCGTTAACGTCCAACCCTCCGTTGCTATTGCTGCTGTCAAAAGTACAGACGCGTGTTTGATTAATGAGGCAGCTCCTCCTTCACTGCCACGCAGTCTCTTCCCTCCTCTGGGGTTTTACACATTAGCTGGATCTGGCATTTGATGCAGTGATTAAGTGTTTGAGCACCTCCAAATTAGGCCCGTCCCATTATTAGATCCCTTCGAGCAACCTCAAACTGGAACAGTGCCAAATACAAGAGAATTCCCAACATCTGCCAAAAGGAAAAATGATTTACCTCGTCTAAAATAAAAGATAGTCAACAAACCTTCTAACTACCTGTGTTCTCCATGGCAACCTCACCACATTTTCCACACGCAGCACACCTACACACAATCACTGGGGCAACCCGTTTTCTTTTTATTTTCCCCGAAGGCCACAGCTCCATCCACCCCCCCTTCACATGGAGGCACCAGCTAAAAATAAATTAATAATGTCACAAAGGGTGTTCCTGAGCACACAATGCATTCCTCACATCCCAGCAGCCACGGGAGAAACTACTGATTGATATGGACAGGGTCAGGAAGTTCCACGTGAATTAAGCAGGACGGGAGGAAGGGGCGGGCAGAGCCAGCCAGGACGAGATGACACCAGAAAAATACAGAGGGGGAGGAAAAACAAAAGTAATATACAAATAGAGAGAGAAAGAGAGACAATCACAGGGAGTTACAACTTCTGTGACTGGAGAGATGTGAGTTAGCATGGGCACAGAGCTATTTTATGTTCATGTTCCTCCTTCTACTGGTAGATGATAAATTATTTTGATTTCATGCACTGCATGTGATCAGCCCCGGCTGCTTCTGTCTGAGGATTGAGGTGCATGCCGACTGTCATTATGTTGGATGCACCTTAACAGAAAAATGCAATTGGGGAGAAAATTTGAATTGGAAAACCTAATTTAACAGGATAGGAATCTCCATAAGTGTCTACATTTGAATAAATATCACTAAAACACTCTTATCTCTCATCAGAATAAGTTAAATCAGTCAGAGATCGGAGGTTTCCCAGGCAATAGATTCGACGTGGTCTAAGTGTTTATGGGAGGGATTTGTGGTTTGAGCTGGCTTCCTACAGATACCATCACATGCAATTAGTTTGGCATTTAGGAACAAGCAGAATGGACATGTTTTCTTGCAGCCTAGAGGTGAAGAGTTAATGTAGCATCTAAACGAGTGTCAGGATGCAGATTCATCTTAAAGAACTTCGTATTACAAAAAGATCTGTCATATATGTCAGTACACGTGATCGTTTGTTTCACTTACATGTGTTGTGAAGCATTTGAGAAGAGCTCGGCATACTGTGGAGCCGAGTCTTCGGGACCATGAGGAGCAGCGTGACTGATGACCATCATCACGGGACGATGAGGGTACGCCTTCTTGGACATGCGGAAAAAGCTGATGCTGTCGTTGGTGATCAGATCTGTGAAATAATCCTTTGAAAAGAAGAACGAAACAAGTAGAGCTTTGAAATGCTACAAGGCTAAAACCCACATCTTAAATATGAAGGTGGAACTGAAGGGGAAAAAAAAGTCTTAACAGCGAAAGCTTTGATAAAAACCTGTTTGTGGTCTGATCACTGTGACATGTTGCTTTACCTCGTCCAGTCATTTTCAAATAAATAAAGAGGGGCCAGTAGGGATATGAAGTGGGGCCATTGAGTGCACTACAGCACCAATCTGTCGAGTCAACAGCTGGCAGCTTGCCTGTGTGTGTAAATGAGAATGTGTTCTTGAGTCTACGTGTGTATGTGTACACTGTATATGGGCTGTTGCCCCATCAGGGAATCTCTGCGCTATCGAATGTGACACCACTTGATGGTGAGAGAAGCTTGGCGCTTTCAAATGGTATGTTGTTATGACAGCTCCAACCCTCCACTCCACTCTGGGCTATTCATTCTGCTCCTGCCACTTAGCTTAACTCGGTCTCATCTCTTTTCCTTTTCCTTGCCTCTTCACCGATGCACTTGCACAGATAATGGAAGACAAAAACCCAACGCTAAACCTCCAAAGATTATAGACTACAGGAAATGAGCTCACGTGACGGATACATTTCCTTGTGATAAGGAGAGTGGCGATAGGAAAAACACTGTGCAACTGAATTAATTAAA
Source organism: Pachypanchax playfairii (assembly GCA_006937955.1). Lineage (NCBI taxonomy): Eukaryota > Metazoa > Chordata > Actinopteri > Cyprinodontiformes > Aplocheilidae > Pachypanchax > Pachypanchax playfairii. The sequence continues at coordinate 1,607,851 of SSNP01000018.1, read as the reverse complement.
CTAACTGTCAAGAGGTTAGTTTGACAAAAGGAGTACTTTATAAAACGTTGATTTCCCTGAGATGCCATATGTTAGTCTAAGTCAAATGATTCCTGTCATTAACACAGCCAGCTCCAATCATCTGAGGCATTACTGTGAAGGTCTCAGACAGGTCAACAGGAAGTGACTGTGTCAATAGGAACAATTGGCCAACAGCAATAAAACACAGTATCAGTATCTGTTTTCCCTTTTGCAGCTTTTCAGTAATCACTCATACAATTTCATAGAAAATGTCTGTATATTTAACAGTATTTTCGGATATACAGTACTTTGGGATTCAAGAGTCGGTCACTGTAGCTGTGTGTTAAACCTTTTAGATTACAAGATTTATCAGGCTGGTGAGATGTGATTTGCAAGATCTTATAAATCTATCTTTCATTCCCAGTAGAACATGAACAACATGTCAGATGTTGAAATTGAGAATATTTTACAATTTTGTTGAAAATATTATACATTTTGAAATTGGAAAAGTTGGAATGGGGTGTTGTTTACAATTGCGTAGCATCCCCTTATCTTTTAGCATCTGTCTGTAAACATCTGGGAAGTGAGGAGATCAGCTGCTGGAGTTTTAGGAGCCAGATGTTGTCCAGTTCTCGTCTGATGCAGGATTCTAGCTGCTCAACAGTTCTGGGTCTTATGTGGACAGATCTGGACTGCAGGCAGGTCAGTTCAGCATGTGGACTCTTGCTGTAGAGATGGATGCAGGATGTGGTAGCATTGTCTTGCTGAAATATGCAAAGTCTTCCCAGAAAGAGATGTTGTATAAATGGGAGCAGATGTTGCTCTTATGTACTTTTCAGCATTGATGTTTCCTTTCCAGATGTGTCAGCAGCTCACACTATAGCCAATAATGTGACCCCAAACCAGATGATTTTCATAATAATAAGCTGTACAGTATGTCCTTCTCCTCATATGCCCCTTTTCCACCGACAAATCGGCACGGCGCGTTTGAGAGCGGTACAGTATAGCGCAGATCAACTCGCTTGAGGCGGTGGAAACATAAAGCGGACGTAAGTGGGGATATGGGCGTGCCCATCTGGCTATGAAAAGTGGCGCGCAAAAGTCTTTGTCTGCGACGTCACAGCGCATGAAACAACAACAACAATGGCGAAAATACGTGTGTTTTTGTACTTTGCACTCTGTCTGTGGTTCATTTTGGTTGGTTTGATTTTTGGTTCTTGTGGAGGAAGTCGCCATTGTCCAAAGTCAATTGTATTTTAAAATAAAATATCTGTATGGTTGCTAGGAGTTTTTTTTAAAGCCTTTTGCAGGAGCGCTTCTGAATCACACCACGTGAACACCACACACAGCCGAGCCAATCAGAGGCTACCACTACGTAGGTAGTCGTGTCACTGGTAGCAGTTTACTGGACCAATCAGTAGACAGGGGGCGTGTGGGCCCGCGTTGGGCCGCTTCTGACCACCGAGGTGGTGGTCTGAAAAAAGAGGCCGGGTTGGCGCGGAATGACGTGGTTAAGACCCGAGAAAGGCGGTGGAAAAGGGTCCGCAGGGGGCTAAAGTGAACCGAGCCGCACCGTGTTGTCGGTGGAAAAGCGGCATTAGTCCACAGGATACAGTGCCCACCATAAAAGGAATTTCAAATTGGGACCAAATCTGACCCTAGACCAGTTTCCACTTCATCTCAGATCAATTGAAATGAGCTTTGGTCCAGAGAAACAGCTGGTGTTTCTGGATGGTGAAGCTTCTTCTTCACATGATCCACTTTACCTGGTGGTTTGTGGATCACTCAATGAACTGTGTTGACATAAGTGTTATTGAGCCCATACAATGATGTTCACTAGAATCACACCTGTTTTTAATGGCCCCACAGGGCCCTTGTGAGAATGCAGTTTTGGCTTTGTGTGTTGTGCACAGAGATTCCTCCTAATTCTCTGATTTCTTGATATTATTCACTGAAGATGAGTAAATCTTCAAGTCTCCACACTTTGAGAAAATTGCGCCACAATTTTTAGTTGCAGTTTGTCTTCGATTGGTGAATCTCGGCCGTTCTTTACATCTGAGATGCTCTACCTCTCTAAAATGCTTCTTTTATACTCATGATATTTTTGAATCATTCCAATTACTTTTGTTTCTGTTAGGGAATTCAGAATAAAATATGATTTTTTTGAGATATGTAAGTCATGACATTCTGTTTTCACTGACTTTTTACACCCAACTTATTTGTTTAGTGGCTGCAGCCGATAGGGTTTGAGCAGAATAGCAAATATCACACCCAGTTGGTTTCAAGCCACAATCTGCTGACCAAGCAGATGTCATGTAAACACCCTGGTTTCTCTGCTTGTGGGTAATTTTTACACATCAGTCCAAGTTGGCAGAGAAATGACAGTTTAAACATTTATTAACTCATCTTTTGGGCCTGCCCTCTTGACTAAGTTTTTTTTTTGTGTGTGTATGCAGGAAGTCTCAACCTGAACAGATATTGGCACAGAGCCCCGAAAACAAACTGAAAGATTTTAGAAAAACATTTGTGGAAGATTCATGGTCAGTGCACTGCAGAGAAACTATAAATGGCTGTTGTGATGGTGCAACCACAATGTTCATCTCCTGAGCCTGATTTCACAAAATTCAACTTATTTCTATTGTGGCACTATAAAACAAAACCCCCTTCTGCAAAACAGCAAGCCAAAAAAAGACGAGGGAGGAAAAAGCAGACGGAGACAAAAACAACCGCAGGGAGCTACTTATTGCAAGCAACTTAGGCTTCTCATAAAAATGCATCCATTTTATATTGTCTAAATATTGAGGAGAGGTGCATCATAATAAAAGGATGCCACAGAATGGAGACGCCACCTCACCTCAACCCATTCCCTTTAATTCTCATGTCAGAATTCCTGCCAGCCTGGATCACGACGTAAGTGAAGAGCTTGACTGTAAATAAAAGTGCGTGCAACCTGCAATTTGTCAGGTGAAGTCTTTATTTTAAGTCATAAAGGAAAGAAATTAGTGAGAAATTTAGAGGACACATACCTTGGCATAGTCAGCACCGTGTTTCTCCTTGTAACCATTTCGACAGACAGTGTAATTATAGAATCGGGAATTTTTGATCAATCCGACCCATTCGCGCCACCCAGGTGGGATGTAGCTGCCATTATACTCGTTAAGGTACTTGCCGAAGAAGGCTGGAGGAGGGGGAGAGAGGGAATGGTTGGTGTTTCTTCAAAGTTATTATCTATAAAACTACATAAAAGATTGAAAAGTAATGCATCAGCTTAAAAATCATAGGCCATACTTCAGCGCACAAGACCCCTATTAAGCTGCCCTGTTGAATGCCTGCTCATCACTCATACAGACGCAGTCTAACGAGACGCAACGACGATCTGGCATGCTCAGCATGTTTGCATTTCTTACCGCAGACAGCAAGGCACACTTGTGGAGTCTTGCTAAGTGTTAAAACGTTAAATAATCTGCAACTATCGAGTAGCCAGGAGTGGATTTCAAATAGAGGATGACTGTATCCTGAGGCGAGGCTTGGGTAAACCATCATCACCACAAACTGCATCACTTTTCCAGATATAATTCAAAACAGAAACAATTTTCTGGGAAAGAGTCAACAGATTGTTGAAGCTTATCATTGTTCCACATTTTTGTGTCTTCACCAACCTGTCCTGTAGCCAGTGTTGTTGAGGTAGACCGCAAAGGAACGCGGCTCATGCTGGGCCTGCCAAGACGGCGAGGAGCAGTTCTCGTTGTTGGTGTAGGTGTTGTGGTTGTGGACATACTTCCCCGTCAGCATGGATGATCGCGACGGGCAGCACATCGGCGTGGTGACAAAGGCGTTGATGAAATTCATCCCACCATCTTCCATTATCTTACGAGTTTTATTCATCACCTGTAGAGAACCTGCAGGACAAAGACACAGCTAAAGATTTTATTTCTGTCTTCACTGACTTTTCAGTGGACACCTAGATACTCTTTTTCATTAGTAAATATATATTATATTATATATTACGTTCCTAGTTTTGCATGTAACCCTTTCTGGCTCAATTTTCTCCTAAGAAGAAAGCATGTATAATTTAACATTAAAAAGACCAGATGGCTATTCAGCTATGGGTCATGGCCTGTTTTTAATAATAAATGTAAAGAAGGAAAACATTTAAATCCTCATCAACAAAACATTGAAACTGATTTTAGATTCTGAAGATTTTTGGGTAAACAGGAAGTTTGCCAGCCTTACCCAACTCAACATCCTGGTCATCAGTCATGATGAGGATGATGTTGGGCCGGATGTTTCTGCGGTCTCGCTGGATGCGACCCCTATGGCCCTGAGCCCTGGTGGTGGTAAAGGCCCAGCTTCTCAGAGTCCAGTCCAGAGACAGCAGGACCAGCCACTGAATCAGCATAGTGTTCGATGTAACGGGCAGCAGGATGGCTTGGTGAGAGGGTTAATGGAGAGACGGGAGGGAGCAGAGGACCAGCCGAGCCACTCACTCAATCGAACAGGTCTCACAGCCTGTGCTGACTGAATGGAAAGAAAAAAGAAAACACACTGAACCAAAACTCACATGATGGCTGCCTTTGTAATAAAATCTTAGAAAAACACCCAACTAAGTGGGAAAGTGTACGCATATCAACTTTAGATAAATTGTGTGTCATACTTTATACTTACACAAGAGTTTATCGATAAACAGAGAAACCATGCTAGAGTTCTCTGAACTTTATCTAAACAGTTCCACCATCTGTTAATAAAAAAAAATCCTAAACCTTTAAAAAAGAACTACATCAAAATAAAATAATTAAAAAGGGACTAAAGAGAATTAAGCTGTGAAGGTCTAGAACTATAGGGCTCACCTTGGAAGATCTCATGAGCCTCTATCTTTGAGATTTTCCTCACAGTATCCTTAAACTTTCTCTTGAACTGTTCACCCTCTCCTCCGCACAAACTCTCACACGGAAACTCTTCATCTCCACCGCAGAGCCGTTGTTCGGTTAACTGTGCTGAGTTTACACCATTGGCTGCCTGCACGCAAACACCCACAGCTGCTCTTAACCAGGAGCCAATCGGAGCCCACCTCCCACTTGTCACTCAAGAGTCAGACCCCCACCACCACCTTCACCATCCCCCTGGTGAGTCAAGCATGACAGACTTCTGGTGGGGGGAGGGAGAAAAGGTTCCGCCACATTAACTCCAGTACCATTGTCGCCAATCACAGATGACCACTGAGTCATCACAACACTTTGGTGATTCATTCTCATAAAGTCACGCTTCAACTAGAACTACTCTACGTCCAACAGCTGAGATTTATTAGATGGTAAACTTGAGCTCAGATAATCAATATTTAAGGATTTAGTACCAATAACACTTTAAATAATTTGAAAAAATGTAAAATACACACACATTTTATAGAGTGTGTGTGTTCGTGAACAAAACAAGAACCGGAGTGGAAATTGTTGCAGATCAGATTAATCAGCATTAATATTTGTCTGAACGAGTGGCCTGTGGCTGTAAAATGAACCATGACACTGATAATGAGTACTCCATCACTACTTGATAATAAGTGCCTTATGGCCAGCAATCCCACTGAGTGGCACCATACTGCTCCCTATTCTGAGCTAATGGCCTGAAAACAAATGGCAGGTCTGTGACACCTGGGCCTGGCCAGCGTGGCTCTGCAATTATCCTCATTTTCCCAAAAAGGCCCATGCAAACCTGGAAAAAGCAACAACTCCTGCAAATACTACAGTTTATGGTAAATAATGAATGTATGAAAGAATTATAAAATCAATTTGTTACTCTAAATATCACGTTTTTATCATTGTGATATAAACGGTTAAACTTTTCTTTTTGCATGAAATTTACTCTTCTTCTACTCTTTTGAATAATAAGGAAAAACCCTTTCAAATTAAAATCCTAATATATGGCGCTATATAAGAATGTTTTTGTCCAAACAGGACATATCTGCAGAAACAATCCATATATAAAATCTTTAGTGATGCATCAAACTGATGTTGATCAAACATATTCAACCACCATTTAATCAGAAACAAAATAAAAGTCTTATTAATCATCCAGTAAGATATTAAACAACATGTTGCTCTTTCTTTCCAAATGAACACTTTCTGTCTAAACCAGTCACCCTTATCATAGTGACAGCTCTGTGCAAACATTGGTGCCATTTAGACAAGCCCTCCACCAGTTCAGGGTGGCGGGGTGGACACACGTACATCATAAAATGTCTCCACAAACATAAGGTGGTACACAGAAACTAAAACAAAATATACAGCCTCAGTCCCCTCAACCAAAAACAACAACTCGCACTACTGTGTGGGTTCAAATCCTCCCATATAAACGAGAACGCTTCTCAGAAAAAAAACAATAGACACAAGTGATCTCTAAGGAAAACTCAAGGCTCTACCTTGGTTGAGCTGTGGAAGATCTGCCATCGGTCAGTCGGCCTGCTAGTGTAATCTTAGCACCCAGCACAAATTCAATTTTACATGCCAACGATTTCAAGCAATAGCCTATTCTTGCCACTCAAAGCAAGTTCATTGTTGTGTTTGATTCAAATCTTGTGCTGCTGATGCGGTTAGATACAGTGGAATCAATGGCTGCACTGTTTAACATGACCAAGGTATGTTAATTAAGAGCCACACAGATTAACTAAAGGGATGAGGGCAGAAGATACGCAAGCAAAATAATCTAATTACTTTTCTTCAAGCTAAATCTGCCACTTAGGAATTTTAAAGTACTGTAAAGTAAAGTATGTCTGTGTCCATGTGGGTTTTCTTTGATTTTCTACCTCAGACCAAAAACATGCATATGAGGTTAATTGGTAATTCTAAATTGATTTGTTTTATTTGTGTGAGTGATATACTGGTAACTCTGTTCAGTAGCCCCGCCTCTCAACCAATCACTGCTGGAGATGCATACCGGCTCCCTGTGACCCTGTCAAGGAATAAGCAGGTATCAAAAGAGGAACTCCCTCCTTAATTTCTACTAGTTCTAATGATTAATTGCTAATAATTAAGATTTGTGTGTTTAAACACATCCAGAGAGCCTCCAGCACCTTCTCTGACGACAAGTAGCAAGAAAGGAACCAAATCTATTTAATATAATCTCATTTCTGTTGCCGCAGTTTCTAACTTCCCCACAGAAGTCATAGTTAATGAAACCCTCGTCAAAACTCAGAATAATGTTTCTTGTCATTTTAATGAACTTTTCAATGTGAAGGAGTTATTGATTTATATCATCTAGCTTGAGAGGAGTAGAAACAGCTGTTTTCCATACATCTGTGGACAGACAAGAGGTCTTTATTTCTAAACAGCACTGGAACTCATTGTTTCTGCTTCCTCATTGTTTCAGAGGATTAACAGTAATGACCCTTTAAATGAGGACCACACTGTACTCATCATGAGTAAGAGTACTGGAGACGGTAGGGAAATATACAAAAATAACTAGAAGTTCAACGGACTGAAACAAAAAGGCCACTATCATGTTGTTTGATACACAGCTGGTTGATTAATATAATTTTCAGATTATTGGTTATTAACAGTGGGGGCTTTTATTAGTCTCAACACTCTAATAACCGTTCCTTTAATAATAGCAGCTTTTTTTTCTCTTTTTTTTTTTTTTTGCTCTTAATATCTTTGTCAACACACGGCATTGCTCATGCGGACAGCTGTGCTTTTCGTACTGAGAGAAGATGAACATAATCGAGCTGCTGCTTCTGTAACCACACAGGGCAGCAGAGTTGGGCTGGCTGGCAGCTGTGCCCTTCAGTTAGGGCCTCAAACCACATACTCCTCTGCGCCTTGACCCTTTTCCCACCCTAGTGGTGATATGACTTTGATGGCAGCTTGTTTAACCTAACCCCAGTAACCAGAGACTAGCCACAAACAGGGGTTAAAAGGGGAAGGTGAGGGAAAAATGAATGAAAGGAGCTCAATACATGACTAGAAAGTCTGGCTGAGATTGGTCTGCATTTTCATGTTAAAGATGTCAAACAGGCGACATCTGGCCGTGTTTCTGTTCAGTCAGCAGTGACAGGCTCCGCATTTATCAGCTGTCACTGAAACATAGCAGGAGAAACATAAAAGAGTTCTCATGTAAAAACAAAGAGCAGTTTCCATCATTCCATAAGACCTTTAAAGTGACACGTGTCCAGCAGGGTACAGTGCATCTGTCCACAGAACAGGAACCTGCTCAATTTAAGAGGTAATATGCTTGAAAATAAGATGCAGGTCAAACCTAAAACAGATTAAATAAATCAGTCATTTATATAAGGCTTTGTATGAAGCCCAATAACTGTTTAGTGAAAAGGCGGGACAAGTTGGATGGATATCCTATCAGAGCTAATCGAAAACAAATGTAGTTTTCTGAACTTTCACTGTATTTATTTTTTGAACTAGACTATAAACTATAAGAACTTTTATTGTGAAAAACTAAAATTCTTTCATAAACTCTGAGCTCTTTTTCCATCATCACACAGGTGACACGATGAGCAACTGAAAGCACAGGAAGACAGAACATCTTTGCAGAACAATTTAACAGTTCTTCTGAGTGATATAAAAAAAACAAAACTGACTTTAAACAGAAACAGACCAATGAACCGAGGCTGTAGTAAAACAAACTAAAGAAAAACACCATGTTTGTGTTTTCCAGAAGATTTCAGTCTCTCTCTGCATCTTTAAATCTAACTGTAATAAAAATATTGATTAAAAAAAAAATCAAAGGCAAACTTGGCAAAACTAATTAAATTCAAACTGAATTAAATTGGCTTTAAAGATTAAAAGCGAACAACAAACTGTTGTTTCATTTGAGAAACACCACTGCTGATCTGCTGATCCCGCTCGGTTTCATGGAAGAAAAAAAATATTGTAGCGAGGTGTAAAATTAATGTAGCAGTTTGTCCAAATATTTCTGCAATCCAACAAAATTCAGCAGGTCTGGTGCCACGAACACTGAGAAGAGCCTGTGTCAGGACCCGATGTGCCCGGTAAACCAGGGTTAGCACACTGTACCCACCAAGACTCGCCTGTTAGTTACAAACTGTGTGAAGGAGCGCTCTGTCTCTGTGGAGTCATTTGGCTGCAGGAAAGCCTCTGGGTAAACGCTCAGACTTCGCTTGTTTTCAAACCCTTAACTTCACTGATTTGTTTGACCAAATTAGTTTAACGTCTCTGAAAAAGTTCCAGTCAGAAAATGAAGTACAAGATGGTGAGGAGAGATCACTGGCGCTTTGTTCTAACATATTTATGACTACACAACACTTTAGTTTAAGCTGAATCTTTTCTATGTTTAAATTCTATAAAACCTAGATGATAAACTGCCACTGACTGGTATATGTGCTGCAATATAAGCCACTTTGATGAAGAAGAATGACCTCAATTCAGTGAAATGTGAACCTGGTGTGAGTCCATTCAATGCCATTAGTAAAGCCCCTGGTGTTCCGTTCGGACATGGTTAGAGACTCTTTGTAGTGCCACAGCTGGCAGGCCACCCCATCAATATGATGATTGCATCTTTATGTATAATTTAAAAAAAAAACTGGTTTTCAACTACTTCAAAGTGAGAATGACTTGTAGACCAAGGGAAAGCCTGTTGGAAATTAGAAGAGATTTTGGGTGCTCCAAGAAGGAAACAATTAAAAAGCACAACAGGTCATTTGAGTGATGAAGGGAGTTGTATTTATTTGTGTATGTGTGTTTCAGGCCTGTAGGTGGTGTGTGTTTAAGCTGAACCAGAGACGAGCTTTGTTCAGTTCTCTATGCAAAAGGTTAACACTGTTGACAGTGACTAATTGGGCTTAGTGTCAATGTGCAGGACTGGAACCACTCACATACACATTACTTTCAAGATTTGCCAGGAAAGTTGGGAATCGTTGGTCAATTTCTGCCCCATCATTCGATTTTGGTGTCGAAATAGTTATTAGCATCCTTCAGTGTCAAGACGACCAAAGATGTCTTCAACAGACTGCAAAAAGCATCACTGAGTCAGTATGGGATTTCATGAACCAAAGGAAGTTACGGACAAAGCCAGGAGACCTGTCCTTAAAGTGAGGTTCTGTTTTACAAGTGGAAAGGCAAATTTACAATTCTTAAGGGTGAAGAAAAGGGTAAGAGAAACAGAGGAGGGTCGGAACTAAAGGAAAATCCCTTCTTTGGAAGGAAATGGAAATCTGCAATCAAAATACGATTACTTGCAGTTAGATGACAGGAAACTAAAATAAAGCAATCTACTGTCATGTACTAAGCAACTAACGAAAATAGTTAGAATTATCAACCTCTGGTGAATCAAATCAAGTCCGTTTATGACTATGAAACCCCATCAGGGTGCAAGAATTCCAAAGAAAGTCTGTGAGGAGGACCAAATCATAACTGTGATTTTTGACACATCAAATTTACAGTATGTCTCTTTAAATGACGTGTTAACCATAGAAAGCTACAGAAAATTAATTCCAATTAGGTTATTATTAAGAACAAAAAATAGATTGACTTATTGAACATGAAGTCATGAACGTGTTGAAACAAGAAGAAAAAACAAGTTGGATTGGATGGATGTTTTGTTTATTAGTTGGGGTAAAATAACACAAGAAAATAAGAAACAAAACAACCTTAGAGACAAGGTGGAAAGGTTAGTCATGTTGAAAGAGCTCAGACTGGGGTCTCTGCTCCTCTTCATCTAAACTAGAAGCTGAGGTGGGTTCCTCATTTCAGATTGATGCCTGTAAATTAAGAGGGTGGATGGATGGATGGATGGATGGATGGATGGATGGATGGATGGACGGACGGACGGACGGACGGACGGACGGACGGACGTTAACCCCGGGCTCACACTGCATCCAGATCCGGTCCGGTGCGGCCCCCGCAGGTGTTCCGTTAGATTAAAATCCCTTTTGAAGGCTCACATTAGCTCCGCGCAGTGGGGGTCCGGTTACGGGGGCCGTACGGCACAACGGAAAGAATCCGCAAAGGTCCAATTTTGTCCGGATGCCGGAGAGGATCCGCGTCTAGTTTGATGAAATCTGACGAGCTATACAGGAAGTGTGGCTTGAATATCCGGTGTTTTTTCAAAATAAACGAGTGTACAAACAATTGTAACTTGACTCTTCTTTTTAGACAGCACACGCGCTAATAGGAAATGTAAACTTTACATCACACCCGGTGACACAGGGTCCTGAAAGCCTGCAGCACAACACCTTTTCACAAATTTGCTAAATAATGGACGTGTTCTCGTGTGAAGTCCCGACAAAACGATAACCCACGTGAACTTCTGTTCTCGCGGATGCCGTTTCTGCACCCAGCACCAGAACTGGCCGCACTCCCTATCTGGAGCAGATGTGAGTGGTAGCTTGTGGAAAAACCGCACCGAATCCGTTCCGTAGGCAGCGTGAGCCCGGCGTAAAATTCAGTAAGTTCAACATAAGACAGCTGTTTAGGTTGTTTTGGTTTGTTTTTTTACCAAGACAAAGAATAAATTACCTTCACTTTTGTAATCAGTCAATTTTACTGTCCATGGTTTTATTTTGAAATTTTACTGGAGGAACTGCAAGTTTTGACAGAACACATTCTTGAGACTCAGCAAACAACTACTCATAGCAACACTAGAGTTGTTTGGTTGTTTGGGCGACGGTCGTATCACCAGAGCCAAAACCAGTTGCACCTTTGGAATTGAATTGACAATTTTCAGAAAATGAAAATAAAACAATTCTGCAATTATAAAATGTTGTAATGTTTAATGTAAAACTCAAACATATTAGTATAATCCAAATAACTGAGTATTGAAAGCTCTCAACAAGTGGAGCACTGCTGACACACGAAACTAAAAACCTCTAAAATGCTGAGCATGTATAGGCATATTCTCCAGGAACCTTTGACAAACATAGATCATGAGAACCAAGCTGTGTATGACCCTAGTTGCCATAAACAAGCTTTGCGACTATGACACATAAACATGATACTGATCATAAAACTTTATATTTGTCTGATTGCACCTGTGCCTGTTCAGCACTCCCTGTTCTCTCTGCCTATAGGCACTTATGTATAAGCAGATCTGGATATCATGTGCACAGAATGTACCGGTATGTAAGCTGCCACTCAAACAGCCGGGGAGAGTCTAAGTCAGACTTGAGCACAGACAGAAATGCAGCCTGTAATTTGTACACAAGGAGCTCACCTTCCTATTGCCTCTGGCTTTGTGTGTTGGCTTTCCAAAGCACGCAGTAACATCATTTGCAATTCAATTTTTTTCATATTTTAAGATCTTGGTGCAAAGTAAAAGACTTAAAACACTATCTCCATGAAGTCCGAGTACCCTAGAAAGCATAAAACGGGAGTCTTACCCATCAAGAGTTCCATTTTTTTGGCATTTAGGCTACAGAAAAAAGAAATCCAGTTAATACTTTCAATCCAGCATGTTGTAGAGAGAGTAGCCAACGCTGGCCACGAAAAGCTTGCAAAAAGCAAAGATAAGTTCTGTGATGGACTTTCTCACTGCAAACAAAAATGTAGTTGCATACGTTGATCAAGTGAGGACAAACAGCACAAGAGGCTACCAGAAGCACATGGCCAAGTCCACACTCAAGCGCACTTGTGCATGTACATGCACTCAGACACACACACACAAGTTGGGGCGAGGGGGGGGTATTGGCAGAAGCTGAATGTGTTTGCCCGCTCCGGGGGGGAGAGAGAAAGAAAGGGAGCAGAAGAGCTGAAACAAACGCATGCTGGCCTCTATTAGTTGGGCTGTAGAGGGAGATGGAGGGGTGAGGAAACGTTCATTCTCTCTTCACCCTCGTCATCTCCATCCATTTTCATCCCTCCTACCATCCAACCCCATTATCTCCATTCTGGAGAGGCAGTGGATGAAAGGGACAACACCCCCTCTCCTCCCAGTGGCCACACTTCTCCCACCGAAGTTGCGCCAATGCATTCTGACGGCTGCTTAATTATACGTGATACAGGCCGGTTGCTTTCTCTTTCAAATCTAAAACAGATTGCTTCTCCCAGGGGAGGGGATTATTGGACAAGAGACATGACAAAGCAAGGACAGTCTAGCCTTCTGGGAGGTGGAGGACAGGGGGGGGGGGGCTTGTGGATAGAATGTGTTTGTGTTCTTTAGTACATTTTTCTTTTAAGTGCGTCTATGTCAAAAGGAGATTATGTTTGTTTCTGTATGTTTCAAACACAAGTACGTTGGTGACCATGGCAACATCACAGGATCCTTTCTGTCCTCTTTATCACACCTTCACACCTCCCTCTCTCTCATTTTACCCTCTTCATTATCTTATCAGTCTTCCACTTCCGCCTCTTGACTGAATCTAAGAGCCGTGTGAACAGAAACCGCTCTGGACATCAAAGAATAAGTCTAAAAAAGTTTGATTTCAAACTATTTCTTTTTAAAAAAGAATGAAAAAGGAAGACAATCAAAGATTTATATCACAGAGTGGTTAGTGCTGGATCAAAAAGCGAAGGCCCTAAATTCCCTCCAAAGATGAGCTGCTGCAGTGTTTGCATGGCCTGACCTTTTCCACTCAAATGACATGCAGAACAAACACATGGGGGAGCTATTGTGAGCATCCAAATACCTCTAAATAGATCTACATAGTTAGCATGGCAATACCCATGCAGATATGCATGGCTATACCCCTGCAGATATGCATGGCTATACCCATACAGATATGCATGGCTATACCCATACAGATATGCATGGCTATACCCATACAGATATGCATGGTCTACTGGTGAAGGTAACTCCTCACAAGTCAAGGATGCTTTAGATTTAAGGTATGTTGTGTTCAAGGGGCTGCAATTCCAGAAGCAATACTTAATCAGTGATGTCAACAAGGAAATCAAGAAAGTATCTGACTCATCTAAAGATTAAGTTTATTAAGCCCACATATGTTTTTACAACTAGTTTTCAAATACTGGCCATTTTGGCTAGTATGCAATCAAGTATAAGTACCAGCAACACTATTATTATACTGGAGAGATAAACAAGAGCTCAAGAAAAGAGGTTGGTTTAGGAAATCTTTGTAAATAGCTTTAGTTTGGGTGTGAATTTTCAATCGGTTTCTTTAATGTCCCGTCCTACAAAAAAGGACTATTCAATCACAGGATGCTCAGTGATTGATAAAATGCAGAAAAGAAAAATTCTCTAGTTCTTGATCTCTCCTTTGTAAAAAAAATAATCAAAATTTTACTCTTTCAGAAGAACTGAGAGGCTCTTATTTGATTTTATAGCAAACAAAGGATTTGGGATTAAAAGCAAGTATTTAAAGCATGTATTTAGTGTCTTTAGTGATAATCAGTCGGCCATGAAGCCCTTTGATTGTGTTCGTTAGACAATTAGATCTATTTTACATGTGACAAAGTGTAATTCACTCCTTTTAAAAGGTGTTGTTTCTACAGACATACTGCCAACTTTGCACCTAAGCATTGAGAGAACAAATTATCTCACTTTTTAACCTTTACACACACACACACACAAACACACACACACACACACACACACACACCCCTAAATAGATCTGAATGACAGCTACGCTGCTACTGGAACAACATTTGTCTTGGCAGGCTCCTGCCTCCCCTACAATCTAATTATTTGCAGCAGCTGCTTGGTGCTCTTGTTTAAAACACAGAGGAACTAAAAAGTGTTTTCAAAGATCTATCATCTTTTCGGAGCAGGCAGGAGGTTCTGATTTTTAAAACACCCTGAAGCTCCTTTCCAATGCCCAGGGTTGGGCAATCAGCAGCTGAATCCAAACAATGTTAGATAAAACATGATGGGGGTGTTGGATTTGCAGATTAGACTCCTTGTGAAATTTCAAAGTAAAGGATCTCCGTCACTCTCCAGACTTGCCATTCGGTAACACGGACAGACAGCACCAAAGTAACGAAGTAGTGAAATGTAAGTCAGCTGTTTTGCAGAAATTGTACAAGCAATTGGCTTTTTAACGGAACATCATTTTGCCATTTGGGAAATCTAGGTCAGGAGGATAAATCCTCTGGCTTTTGTGGACCGGTGATCCAACACAGAGTAATAATAACTTGTATAAAAGAAAAAAAACATTCAAAGCTGCAAAGTTTTACTGACAGTGTTGAGATGAAACTGTGAAAACGATCGCAGACTTTCCCTTGTAATTCTCAGAAACATTTCACCTTGATTCCTCGATAATCTGCTTCTACATACTATGTATGCCCGAACTAATCCTCCAGTATTTAAACAGGAAAATCTTTTGGTGGTACTGTTAGATAATTCAAGTAACAAGGAATTAAATGTATCTACGGTCTCCCAAAGTAAACATCCATTCACGCTACAGCAGCTTTCACCCATCTCAGTCATTCACAGCTACACAATCTCCATTTACAAAGTGCTTGGAAACGTACACGGTACTTTAGAACGGAGTATAAACACTATACATCATATTCCCACTTTGCTGGCGAGTCACTCTTCTAACTTGACTGAACTTAAATAGCTCAAGTAAGGTGTACATTCCTAAGAGTCCCTACATCTCTGCTTACCTCCTCAGCAGCTCATCCATTCAGTGTTTGCTTACACAATCTGCCAGAGCTGTACTCTGAATGAGATTTATTCCCAAACGTATCGGGGATTAATCGAGGGGATGTGAAAGGCCACACTGAGTTTTGGGAAAACAGAAGAAGAAAACTTGACTTAGTTGAAGAGGTGAAAAAGTAAAATGAGAAAACAGCTTGTAGGTAATAAAGTTTGGGGTGTGATTATAGGAGGCAGTGAGTTTAGAAACAGAATTAAATGAAGACAGATTTATTTTAAATGTTTTTTTATAATCCAACGGGACATGACAACAAACTGTTACAGAAGGTACTGATTAGAAAAGTAAAAAAAAAAAAAATAACAGGTGAATAGTTTTGCATTGAGAGCGGAAAAAAAATGACATTAATGGAATGTGGTGCCCTCTAATCCACTGAGACGGAGGAATTTGCGACGGAGGGAATTCCTGTCATTCAGGGAGAAAACTATGAAATCCTGTACACACGCACGCACACACATACAGAGAACTGCTCTACAGGCAACACAGACTGAGTGCAAAAACACGCCAAAAAACTCCTGTCTGTTAACTAAAGCAGAAATTTACTGCACAAAAAGAGAGTAAAACATTGGACACTAGATAATAAAAAGGAGGAAAGTACTGCAGTACCTCGAAGGCAGCAGAGCAGAGGCTCGGATTCCTCTCTCTGATTTCTCCCTCACCGGATCTTCTTTTGCTCATAGAGGGAGTTTGTGTCTTGACGCTGCGATTGTAGTTTCGAAAGCACGAGGAGGGGGACCACACAACTCCTGGAAGACAACCTCTCTCCTCTAATCCTCTCTGCGATGTGATGACACTCTCTAACCTCGACCATCTGTTGAAACACGTCCCGGAGAAGTCAGCACCACGCTGTGTCAAGAACCCCACTCCTCTGCCCAATCACAGCCCGGCTGCTGGGTGGCTCCTTGCTGCCAGGAGGCAGGGACAAGGACACAGCGCAACTCTGAGGGACACACACACACACACACACCAGACTCTGAAAGCAAGAAAACCCCCAGCCGTAGTAACCTGAGAGGCAGCGTAGAAGGACAGGAAGAGTGAAAGGAGTGGAACAGGAGGAGAGAAAGAGGCGCAGGACTGGAAGAAAAAGAGCTCAGAGTTGAGGAGGATAATGAAGAATAAGACTTGCATTTTCTGTATAAAACAATGATTCCACTGGACACTGAGACACCTTTTGTGTATTGACCTTTACTCCATCAGTTCTTCCCCCTGCAGCCACTGAGTATGTGGTCCAAAGAGTAAAAAAAAGCTATAAAAGTCTGTATTGGCTCCATGGTGAGAATGCTGTTGGCACTAAACTGTTACATCTGCCGGCACAGGAGCACTCGCACCTTGGTGTGATAAATCCTTATAGTCCCCAGGCTGCATTCCTGCCCCTCACCACCTATTGCCTTAAGTTAAAAAAAGGGCAGAGGGGGAGGTCAGTAAAATTACAAAGCTGAGGAAAAGAAAGAGATAAAGGGGGGGGGGGGGGAGAAGCATGAATAAGAAGTGGTCTGGGTTTACAGATGGCAGCAGACTGATAAGGTGTTTAACATTTACTTTCAACACTTTTTACAGCCGCGTTTCCTAAACGAATCAGCCAATTTTCAATCTCCTCATCCAAAACAAGAGGAAACGCTGGGTGAGAAAAGCCTGTCGACTTAAATCATTTTGCTTGAACCGCTGTTCTACTCACTGATCCATTAAAAGGGATTACGAGAACCCGATGATATTCAGGAGCAACTTCAAAGGAGAACCCTAATGAGGTAATTCCCATCTGATAAACCAACAGCATCACCACGAGTTAATCAGAGGTGTGAAACGCCAAAGCAAGACTTTTAAGTGGTTCATTTACATTCCGTAAACATTTTCCACACAATGGCCTCTGTTTCAAGTTGTCCTTTGGCAAATACCATTACATTTAAATTGGTTTATAGTTATTAATATTAACTTCTAATGTCCTTTTCCCAACCAGTTTAATTATGTGTGGATGAAACCCTTTAAACAAGTTTCATGTCACAGAGTAAATACTCCCCAAACTGCACGTGGATCCGCTTTATAGTTTTATTTGAAAGTAACACACAAAGTAAAAGCACAAAGATAATGTCTTTTTTTTCCCTCCTTTTTTTTGAAGTGGATGCTCCCAGTTACGTCCCCCTTTGGCATTAAACTAAACAAGACCACATGAAACTTTCACCATCTTGGACTGATGTTTGAAACAGAGGCCGTGGTGAGAATGAGCGAGGGCCTTAAGGGGAAATGTGCTCAAATTAGATTAGCTAAATTCACAAAGACCATCCTTAGCCCCTCCTGCATGGGGGCTACACACGGCCCACCTCCCCCCTATCCATTCTTACGGACGAGAGGTTTCCAAAGGGCCTTCAGACAGGCCAGAGGCAACCAAATCTCTGTTCTCTTTACTGGATTAAAGATGGCGGGCCGGCCAAGGGGTGAGGGGCAGTTCTGTCAGAAGCTGAGCACATCTGTAAACATCTTAAATCCACATGGACAGGAAAAGGTTATCAGATTAGATTTTCCTCACTAAAACCCAAAGTGTTATTTAATCCTTGTCAAGTTTTTAGTGCAAACAGGCCTTCTGATTTAACACACGTTTCAACTATTAATTTCCATTTTCTTTTTTTCACCTCCATTGATGGAGACAAAAGCAGGAGCAGAAGGGGGTCTATGAAAATGGTCTCATGAATGACTGAAAGACCTGCAGGGGGGCTAGTGGTCCTCTAGTTCCCTTATTCACTCTTCTTCTCTCCATGCATTCTTCAAACAGTGTAAAAAATGAATCATGTGACGATAATAACTTTTAACTTCAACGGTTTGCTCTTATTCTTTGTTCCTCGTTTTGACGCCACAGTTTTTTTCTCCAATGCTCATAAACTGAATCCAAACTCACTTCCTCCCTTTTCCTCAAGCCATCAGTTGGGCTTGCAGGTGCAGGCAGAGGCCAATGTTGGGGGGCTCTTCGGTTCACTAGCCCCATTCTCTACGGCTGAATGAGATACATAAGGCTGTCATAGCTGTGATTCTGCGTCCGTGCCAAATGCAGACTGCCAAAGCTGAAGCATGGGGATGTAGCCATAATGTGTGTGTGTGCATGTGCATGTGGGGGTGTTACACAGTCTGGTGCTATGCAGCATTCTGCATAACAAGCACATAACCACTCTAACCTCTGACTGTAAGGCAGCAGTTTAAATTAGTGCAAGTTGACTGGCAGAATGTGGAGGGAAAAAAAGAGAAGAGTGCACTTCATCTTTAACAGTAAAAAAAAAAAAACAAGAACAAGAGGTGAATTAAATTTAACAGGAACAAAAAGATAAAAACTAAAATGAAGGGAACACAGGGGAGCAGTGACTTCATGCAGCTCGGCACCCTCTCTGTCTTCCCTGTCAAGAAGACTTGTAATGGAACTTTCTGGTTCTGTGGCCAAATTGTATAAAATTCTACATAAAATGAACATGAGCTTTGGGAACACTTTGCATCTACACTGAGGCAATGAGAGATTTTAAGGGGCTCCATCTGTCAGTTATCGAGACCAAAAAGGTTAGAATTCACCCAGAAAGACAAAGTAAGAGAGCAACTGGATGTGAAATCTTTGTTAATTATAATCAGCACTGTAACATCTGAATACGCTTCTTTGTGACAGTGATTAAATGTTTTAATTCCTGTAAACAGTGGCACACGCTCCCTCCAATGTAAATATTCACATTTTTATACAAACAGATAATTAGTTTTAACCAGGTGAGTCAAGCATTCAAGTAAAACCAATTATGATTAGATAATCATGTACCTGTTGGTCTACCAGGTCTTTAAAAAGATAGTTTATCTGATCAAGTCATGAACAAGATTAGATTTAATTTCAATGTTATTCAGCACAGTGAATACAATGGATAGGTCATTTGTTCAACAATCATTGATTGTGTTAAAAAACATCTCAAAGAGCTAAAAGGTGGTGCTGCAAATAAAAATAATTCATTACACTACAATAATTTACACTAACTGATAGGAAGTGTTTGCTATGGCTGACAGGATTTAGAGATCTTTTTATAAACATGTTCTCCTCCTTCAGTCAAAAGGTAAATGGGAAATTTGTGGTGCAGATGTTAAGACGATTGACTTCCAGTGATGTGCTAATTTCCAACAAAAGACTTATTTGTTTTGCTAAAATAATCTAATCTTGAGATGTTTACTCTCAATGTGTGTTGGAGCACGCCGATCACTGCAGCTTTCAAATCAATCGATGTTTATTGTAATCAAAGTAAACCTTTCACTGGCTATTATCATTAAATCAAACCTTGAGTAAACAACTAAAAGAATGTGTGAATCTCTGCAAAATATAAATAAAAGCAGAAAGGAATAATTTAAAAATTTCATATTTTATTCCCATTAGAACATAACATATCAGATGTTGAAATTGATATTTTATAGTTTCATGGAAAATATTAGCAATTAAAAAAAAATTGATGGCATCAAGTATCTCCAAAAAGTAGAAACAGAAGCAACAAAAAAAAACTTGAAAAGTAACTGGCACAAGTCATCATTGGACAACTAATCAGGTTAACTGTCAACAGCTCATGGCTGAGTATTTAAAAAAAAAAAAAACATTTTAGAAAAGAAGAGCCATTCGTATTTAAAGATGGGCCAAAGTTCATCAATCCGCAACAAATATGCCTAAAAATTGTGGAAAAGTAAAATATTTCAGTTTTAGCATCATTTATGTTCCAAATAAAATTGGTTTCTGAAGTTTTCAAATCATTTCATTCTGTTGTCATATATTTTTCATAGAGTCAAAACTTTTTTGCAACAAAATTTTTAATACAACACAAATATTTTAAAAAACTCTAATGTTTAAAAATATTTTAAAATCTAATGTTAGTGAAAAGACTGAAGACTAATACTTTACAGAATACTCAGAAAGCACATTTTATATAGGACTAAAAGCTTCAAAAACAAGTTGCAAGAAAACACTGTCCAATCACTGTCAATCTGTTGAATCACAAGATGACTAAAATGATTTTGAAATAAAGTTTGGACATTGCTGGGAACTAGAGCTGTAAACTATGAGATAAATACAGTGAACAGATACTGATCACCCTCTCTGGAGATGAAAGGCAGTCTGACTGCCCAAGAATGTTGTATGTATGTAGTGACCACAAGCTCTATAGGTAAAGCCTGGAGGCTCTTTGTTGCATGATTCCACTGAACAGAAAATAACAATGTTGGGGTGGTGAGTGGGGTGAGGGGTGTTTGGATAGGTGGGGGTGTTGTTTGTTAGGAACATTAAAAAAATGAAGCAATTAACCAAAACACAAAAGCGGTGTCTAAGGGCAATTCTTGAAGCACCCAAACCACGTTAAAACACTGCGAGATTATCCGCTATGAAACAGCCGGTAAATGAGAAAAGAAAGCCATGAGAGGCTTCTCTCGGAACTAGCTGGATGTAGCTATGCTAACTCGGTTTTTGTTTAAAGAGGCCCTTCTATTAAAAACGTTTTTTCTGAAGTTTCTGTTGAATATTTTAGCTCCACGGGTGTTCTTACCTTCATAATGGGTGTGAAAACAGGTCAACAACTTCTCTTTCAGTTTTAATCTCTCAAACTACGGAGGTGGTGATAAAACCCGAGTTCTCCCGAGTCCGAACGGCCTGTATCTGTTTCGTCACAACTCCTTTGTTTGTTAGTATTCATCAGCTCCCGCATTTGAAACCACACCTAGCATGCTGCTCACTAAAAAGCTGAAGCATAAGACGTAGCAAACAGGAAGACACGACGTCTGACGTTACCATGCGCAGCGGGGCAGGAAACAGTATACCTTGCTCTCATAGGCTAGTTTGTTAGCCAATCAGAGTCCAGCAAATTCAAACAATGAATATGAAAGAGCTGCTGACGGAAGGAGCCGGAACCACCCGAATTTTAACGCAGACAGATTGAAAGGTCTGTTAATCAGTGTTTCCTGACGTTTTTTAGATACGAAATCATCTTTACAAATGTTTTATTGACCGTCACTTAACTGGATTTACGCAGCCCCACCCGAAAAAATATTTCACCAGCCGCCACTGGATGATACAGTACAGTAAAAGTAAGGGCTCGATCTAGTCCAACAAAACTAGACCAGATATATGTAGGCAAGTAAGTAAATAATGGGCTTTTATAGAAATGCATAGCAGGCACCACTGGTGTCCACATGGCAAACTTGGCACACAAACTAGTTTAATTAGAATACAAACTACGTTTTCTGTGGCCAGTAAGATGAAACACAGGGATGTGGCTGTGGCTTTTAACAGGGTGTTTGTTGGGTTCCTGGACAGGGTGAAGCAGTGAGGCTCCATGTGATTTGTGATTCGCACGCGGGTGGGGAAGAGAAGCCTTTTAATCTGTGCCCTGGACTCTGTTTCCTCTCACTAGGAGAAAATCAGTAACATGAATGGCTTAACTGCTGGGATGTTTATGACTCAATGGAGGGCCACACAGTGCAGGAGATCATTTGTATGAGAATAAGTACAAGCGCACAACCCTCCCCTTTACTAAGCTCTATCCTCTCTCTTTTATACTTCTGAGCCTCCATCCCTCCCCTTACCTACCGCTTCTTTTTAAATATACTTAAACAGGCATGATCATGAATTTATTGACAGCGATTAGAGTTTTTGAAAAATATTTAACTTGACAGAGAGCTTTTTAGAGGGAAGCCCAAAGTATTTTGTCTCAAACAGGTACCAAATTCCAGTAATGCCTGCGCACACTTGGATACTACTGTCTCTCTATAAAACCTGGCCAAGTTTAAGGGGATGATGAGAAAAGATGTATGACGGCTACACCTGCTTTCATCAATCAATAGAAATAATGTTAAAAGTAAAAGATATAGGTTGGAAATTTGGATTATATTTGTTTGGATTTAATAATAATCAGAGGTTAAGATTTAATTTTCTGCAAAATGAGATCATTGCAAATGAGAATTCATAGTTAGAGGCTGAGTGGATGGGTGAACATCCATTTGAATGGAAAACTCCAATAATCCAATTAAGCATTTCAATTCCTGTAGTCTACAAGAAGTAAATCAACTGATCAGTGAAACAATAAATAGGCTGGATGGAAGAAGGTAAGAAAAGGCTTTTCTGTGTACTACCCAGTGACTGAAATGAAACCAAAAAGTAAACAAAACTTTGAAGAAAGGGACTTTAGATCTTTGCAAACATGACAGGGCCTCCTGTGCTCCACTTTGTAACTGTACTGCTTGGCTAGCGATCAGCGCTCTTGTTGGACTCCTTTGACCCAGAGCCAAGATGCCTTTCACAGGGAGTGGGAGTGGATCCACACGTGCTTGAATATGCATGAGAGCTTCTTCGCTCTTCAGTGTTCTACAGCTGGCTTTATAATCTTATGGCGAGAAGAACACAAATAAAACAGGGAACAGATTTGAAACCAAACATTTTCTCCCATAAGACAAGGAGAGAATTTCCATTTTACTGGCCACTTTTTTTCTCCCAGCTACAGGTTTCAGTGTAAACGCTCCGTGCTTTTTTGTAGCATTTGCTTTAACAAGGTGGAGACAGAATATTTCTTATTATCCTCTGTTGGTTCATTTAGTGTTTTTTTTTTTTATCCCATCTGTGGTTGTGTTTTTTCTCTCCTGGATTGTGTTAAGAAGGGTTTGTTTTGGGGTTAATTGTTCCCTCTGTCTTTTCTCCGATGTCCTCTTCTGTTTCTTTTGTCTGGCTCCTCTTCTTCATCTTGTCCTTCGTCTGTTTCCTGTTCAGCTTTTATTTTGACAGCATTTGTACTTCCCGTTCTGCTTTTAGTTTTATATCGTCTGTGCCTCCTGACCAGCTGTGTATTGTCCTATCGTTAAGCTTCTTTTGTGTTCAGTTAGTATAAAAGCTGTATGTTTAATTTGATTCTTTGTCCGGTGCTCGTCATTCATCGTGGTTCCCATGCTTGTCTCCTTCCCTCATCTCCAGTAACTTTGCTTTTTTCTTGTTTGGTTGCTTCCACGCCAGCCTGTTTATTTTGTTATTTAATAAAGTACGTTTACACTCCTGGCTCTAGTCTCCTGCATTTGGGTCCAACACAAACATAGCAAAACGTGACATCCTCATGATGGTCAATCCCTTATGACCATCTTGGTTACTCCTGTATCCCTAAACAAACTCTAGAATTGGAATGAATCAGTCAAGTATTTTTTTAACAATAAACTCAACAAAACAACAGTCTTGAATGAATGATGTTTTATAGGCATTAAAAATCTGGAAAAGACGACCTTGGATTTTCACATGGACAATCAAGGATGACATCAACCTCTAACCCAACCTATGATCTATATTTGGTGGCAGTGCCACAGAGCCACATTCAGGCTTGGTATAGTTACTACAGCATTACAGATGTTTTTATAACGGCAAATAAAAATTTGGAGGAAAATCTGTTAAACAAGTCCCTTCCTCTGAGTCTACTAATACTTTTAATTCCTGTTCCCTCCTTCCATCTTTGAAATCTGTCTGTATACCATCTCTGTCAGCCAATTAACATATCTACATCCTTCTTGTGTTTTCATGTGTTCTATACAGCTCAATTCCCAGCAAAGCAAATGTCCCTTATATGTCTTTCAAACAAGTCAGAAGAAAAATTCTACCAAGAGTCCAACTTTAGCATAGAAGTATTGTAGCCCTGTGGCTATTCTTTTCATTTATTCATGCAAATATTAACACGTTAGTAATAAAAAATAATTACTCTTGCTTGACTAAACTCTGTGTTATAATTACAAAGATATAACTCGGGATAACTATCGAACAGGCTACCGAAAACTTTAATTTTAACAGGGAAGTACCAACTTTTGTTTACTTCTTAGGATTTATTGGAGGCACCGCCAAATAATTTATATGGTTAGCACAGGTAGCGCCAAACGAACTCAGGCCCCGTCCCACTGTACTACAACACCCTATTTTTTTTGCATCCCCAATTCATTAGCTACATGGGACTGGGGTTACAGTATGAATTAATTTCAGCTGTGCAATTAAAACGATCACTCCGGGAGAAAGTCGCTTGCTGCTGTGAAATCAGAGTCAGAAAAGGTGGTTCAGTTCTCACAGCAGTTTAAATGTTTCTCTTCAATTAAAGTAGCAAAAATATGTTTTAAAATTGACTAATTTTGACACAAGTATTGATATTATCTTAGCTCTAGTAGGCTACTTGATGACTAAACTAACATTTTTTTTATGAGATTTAGTAAATTTTGTACAACTTTAACAGAAAGACAAAAAACATTTTGGCAACTTGGAACAAAAGTTGAAAGATAAGTGTTTGGTATTGTAACAGCACATGTTCAGCTTCTCACATGCATAAGTCACTAACTCGGTTACCCAAGTTAAATAGATAGTATTTCTTTTAAAGTCATGATGTAAGACATACAAGACAGCTACAGATGTTTGGAAATCTTACATTCTCCTTATTCAGCATAAACTAGATTTAATGTCCCAATGCAAACAAAATAGAGAAAATAGGATTTCTTTTTATAGTGACTGATTCATGTGTTTATTTTGGTGTCAGACTTGCTGAAATCAACTTATAAAAGAAAGACATAAACCATGCTGAATGTTTTTTGAGCCTTTCCACATACGCTAAAGCACTTGGGCTTGTGGTGAAATCTAAATATTTTTTAAATGAATTAGAAATAGTCATAAATTTGATAACATGCAACTTGTAATGATCAACTGTGGTTAAAAATCGGTGTGATTTAATGAAAATAAATGAACAGCAATATTAACTTTTGTTACTAAAAGATAAAACAAGATTATTAAAATTCAGTTGACCTTGACATGTCACTATTTTTCTTGTTTCATTTTCTTTGAAGCAGATTGTACATTTCACGTATTGTTCTGCTGTAAATACTGTTTAGAATGAAGGGAACAGCATTCCTTAGAGGAATTATTATAACCTGCTGCTTTTTTGTGCCACAGTGTTAAACTAAACCTGTTAAACCCTGAGAAATGAAAGCCTTGTAGCTGTTTGGGCAAACTCTGTCACAATGCCCTGTATCAAGGTATAGTTCGTATGAATCTCCCGTTACTGAATGTCAGAGTTTGTGAACATTCGTGTAGGCGGGTACTGTTCCCCACAGGAACTTGTTATGGCTGCCACGTGAGTAACTTGATGAATCCTTGAGAATATGAGGTGATTTTCAGATGTACGCTGGCAGCAGAGTTCTTACTTTCTACTCTTCCTCTGGTCTGCTGATGACCATCTTATTATAACCCCCCCATGAGAAACTACTAAAGGCAATTAAGTTGAAGTTCTTCCAGTTGTTGGCCCATTTTGTTGAGGAACATGGAGGTCCAATATCTCCAAAATTCTCTGTGTTGATCATCATCTGCTCAGAAATTTGTGGAAAAGCTTGTAATTTTCAAGATGACAATAATGCAGCGAGACTCCAGCTGCACCTTCTACATCTGCAGCTGCAGGATGGAGAAGATCTACCAGCTGTAGCTGCTGCTTTTGAGGACCTGGAGAGAAGACAACCACGCTGGTCTGTGCAGGACTGGATCCAGAAGCAGCACCTCTAAAGCCAGTACTGGATTCAGTTGCACGAGCTGGACTGCGAGTTGGAAGAGACTTTAGTACTTTTACAGAGCTGTTGCATCATTTTGCCACACATGAAAAATAAGAAGTGTCATTTTCTGGAAACAACAGCTTTTCATCCTGGTCTATTTTATATCATTATGAAAACATGCAGTTCCCTTTTAGAAGAAAATAAAATAAATAAAAAAGTAAATAATCTTTGATGATCGTACGCTGTGTGCAGGTTATTACAAAGTAATTTGACTGGCGTTCCTACACAGGGGGTTTTTTGTGTTGCGTTTGTGGAAAATCTTGGACCAGACCATCGACCTGATGAGCCATAAACACTAGTTACGTTTACATGGGCACATTTAATCGGAATAAACGCCCAATCGGAAAAAAAAGACGTCATGTAAACATGTCAATCAGAATGTTTTGATCCGATGCAGCCTGATCAGAATAGAATCGGATAGACGTGCATGTATACACCCATTCGGAAAGAAGGGGTGAAAAAAGCCCACTGCGCTTGCGTACAACTTCAGCGTGACGTCTTTCCGCTTTCGGAGACCCAAGTAGAAAACATGGCGGGAGGTAAACAGAAGTGGTCTGCTGGCGCAGTCATCCTGCTCTCCTCTCCTGTGGAGGAGGAGCAGTAGCAATATGTATTCAGCCTCTAGTTTGGTTAATGCGACCAGTAAAAACCCAAATATAAAGGTAATCACCTGCAGAAGGTCCATATTGGGGAAAACGTGAGTCAGCTCGAGCACACGATGGGGCGGGAAAGACGTGCAGAAAGGACGGAGTTTGTTTACTTTTTTTCTTCCCCGGGAAAGACAACTCGCTGTGCGCATGCTCAACTCATTTAACCTGATTGAGTGCTTGGTGCATGTGTACTCATGACATGATCAGACCATTTCAGTTAGTGTCCATGTAAACAGGGATTTGGGAATTCCGATCGACCAAGATTTTAATCAGATTGGGGAAATTTGGTGCATGTAAACGTAGCTACTGGATTCTTTTAAGGCTGCATTAAGGAGGATGTAGAAAATGGTCCATAAACTGTTCATAAAGTTCGTCATTGTGACTGAGACTTGAATTCTCTAAAATAACCCTCTCACATAATCTGTTATCAATTGGAATTTTTTGTCTTGACTAACTATCAGCTACTATTACATCAACATTTAGCTCAATATCTGTCAAAATGAACAGGGTTACAGCTACGTTTAAGAGATGAGAGGTCAACAATCACAGATAAACCAGGATAACGGGCTGCTAAGTCCAAACTGTTTCAGACCTTTCTGAAGAAAATGCTACAAAAATTAAGAAATCAGGAAAAAAGATTGTTTTCTGTTTTGGCAGCTGCCTCAATCCCATTTTGGGGAAACAGTCACTAAAATCGCAGCCACAAGTATGTGGAGTCAAAGTGTGTCAGAAATTGATTCTAATTTATGCTCAGTAAGTTTGCCATATGAACCCCATGGTCTTGGCTTCTTCCATCACATTACTCAATGTGTTCCATGTCAAATAGTGAGTTGGTCTCCTTGCATTGGCCGCCAAATACAAATCACAACCTCCAGTTTCAGATCCAGTTTAAAAGGTAAAGCAAGCTGCTGGCACTGCAAATGCACATGTAAAAACAGAACCAACAGGAAGTCAAAGGGCTTTCACTTTAGTGTTTGAGCAACCGCAATTAAAAAAAAAAAATCATAAATACATGACAGAATATAAAACACCTACAGCTGAACCTTTTGACTGACAAGGCCTCTGTGCTCCAAATTACTCACAGGCGAACAGCAGGCAAGTAGAGCACTTGGCTTAGATGTGTGTGTGGTGCCAGTGTGCAAGCCAAACTTTTGGAGTCAATTGTACAGGACATGCAAGTCTTAGCCATGAAAGCCATCTGGAAAAGGAGCAGAAATTCCACTATTTACAGCTATAAATAGAACAAATAAGGCTCACAATCAGAGTGATAATCCCTCAGCAATGTAGCGGCTTTGTGGCAGTACTTACTGTTCCACTCCAGGTCTTGGAGGAAAACATCCTGCTCCACCTAACCATCACAGTGTGGCTGTGTGCAGTTGGGGCATGCATAACCTTTGACCTAAACGGGAGAAGTCACAGCAGTCTGGGATTAGAGGGATATGAAACATAAATCACAGATTCTCACTAAATCCTTCAAAAATAGACCTTTTCAATGTAAACAAGTTGCAAGTTAAACTGTTGTGGTGGATGAAATTAGAGAAGGGTCATCTTATCATGTCATTTAAATTATTTAGCATCATTTAAAGACAATTCAGTTGGGTTATTTTAAACAATCTATGTTTGTTACTGACTTTCTTCATCACTCCAGATGTCCTTTTGTATGAGGCAAAGTGAAAAGGTGGGGAGGCTCAATGGCAAACATGGCAACAGTCGCATTTAATTCTGTATACACAAAAACAAGGCAGAGGTCCTGAAGCCAATTCTTTTCCTTCAAGGGTTTGCCCATTGTGTTTGCTTCTTGTTGCTTGACACGGGGGCAATATATCAAAATATATGAGCTTTTATTACATCCTGTTTAAACAAAGCTAAATTGTGTTTGCCCAGACTACAGGACAAAAAAGGAGACACACTAACAGAAGAGTCTTTTCATTGAGTTTTGCCTCAGCACACATGACAAAATCAAAAGCTAGGTATTCAAGCTAACTTTTGTTGACCTTATTCTGATTTTATGTTTTTTGCATTTCATTAGAAAAGAAACTAGGTTTGCCTTTTTTAGCTTGATAGTGAAATTAACAATATTTTTGAATAACTTTAGGAATTTGTTTCTATCCATAATCACTTGAATTGCTGAATATTTGAAGGTTATCATATCACTCCAACATGCTGTGTGAACCAAACCCAAAGCAGATTTTTCTACAAAAATGCAGCCAAAAGGCCTTGCTAAAGGATGGTGGTTCTCGAGGACTGGAATGGAGATAAGGCGTCAGAACTTCAGTGAGCCACAGTGACAGTCATTATCTACAAATGGAGAAAACATGGAACAGTGGTGAACTTCAGAGGCTGGTCAGCCAAATTTACTCCAAGAACACATTGACAACTTATCCAAGAGGTCACAAGAGAACCCAGAACAACATCTAAAGCACTGTGACACCCACACACCTCTGTTAAGCTCAGTGTTCATGATTTAACAATAATAAAGAAATGGTGCAAAAATATAATCTATGGGAGAGATCAAAAGGTAAAAACCCCTGTTGACCAAAATCACCACGAAGGCCAATCTGTAATTTGACATAAAACAGTCTGATGATCCTTAAGACTTTTAGAAAAATAGTCTGTGGACTGACACGACAAAAGTGAAACACTTTGAAAGGGTGTTTCATCAAATTAGATGTAAAATTAAACAGTTTTTCAGAAAAAGAACATCATACCAACAGTCAGACATGGTGGTGGTAGTGTGTTGGTCTGGGGCTGCTTGTAGTTGAGGAACCTGAAGGAACTGCTGCAACTGATGGATCCATGAATCGCTCTGTACCATAAAATCTCAAAGATTCATTGAAGTTGCCTTTTTTAGGAAAAACCTTTTAGATTGGCATATCCTGGACGACTGTCTAGCCGTCAGCTTGTTACCTTAAGCTTAAGGTCAGTTTGTTTACTCAGCAGTTCAGTCTAAAGCATACCAGCAAGTCAACCCCGAATGGATCATAAAACAAAATGAAAGCTTTGGAAAAGTCAAAATTGGATTTGCTAAAGCAAAAAAAATTGATTTTACGTTTTCATAAATGGATCAGACATATTTGATATAAAAGCTAATCAGAAACCAAAAACTCTCGAAATGTGTTCACTTCCATCAATCCCCATCATTAGCTGGTTTGATGTGGACGTTTCCTCTGGAGGATGAGGACTTGGGTTTTAAAAAGAAGCTCAAGTTAAGCTGGAAAGACGATGTGTGCAGAGGCTGATTTATCTGTACCCTATACGTCCTTTCCACTTCTCCAAGACCTCCCTGTTTCCTTGATCCCAGCAGAGCTGTTCCATTAAAACATCATTAAATCATGTCCACCCCTGGTCTAGAAAAACAACCTGCCAAAAGGCATAATGATAAATTATAATGTAAATGATATAGGCCTGTTTGTGATATTATCAGATTCATATTTCAAGTAAAAACAGATAAAAAAATAATAAACATTTTATTAAACTGATGAGACAGAAGTCTGAATACAACTTTTCCATTGGGAATACCATTTTCTTGAATATATTAAAAAAAAAAACACATGAAACAGATGAATGTTCACATTTGTGACTTTTGACTTAGGAAAAAATTCCTTGAGTCAAACACACAAATGATTCAACAGGCTGTCAGTGGTGGGACCTCACAGCTACACAAATAAATGGCAATATACAGAGCCCTAAGAAATTAAGATTTGATTTCATATTGCTGATCATATCAAAATGTATCTTTCATTATTTGAGTAAACACAATTCTTCTCAGCCCACATGAAGAATAAACAGAAGAACTTCCAGTTTTCTACATAAACCCCAGAAACTCAATGAAATCTTCAAACATTAAAGATGGTGTTTCTCTGCCTTTTTTATCACTATTAAAAACACACAGGAACAACTTCTCTCAGGGAAATGATGGAAAACAACAAACATCTGAATTCAAATAAGATATGACTGTTTAGGCAAATCAGTTGGGATGGTAAAAACAGCAGTCTGTTGAGACCTCAGCCTCCCTCTGCTCAATGACCTGGATAAGAGAGTACATTGAGACTATGGTGTAGAGATGCATCTCTCTTAGCTAAATTGACCATGCCCAATCCATCAGTACCTTCTGGGGATAGTCAAAAATCTCCCAGCTCTTCTCCACAACCCTACCTTCCTGCTGCAGAGGTGGAGGCTGGTCAGCACTAAACTCAGAACAAAACTGTTGCCTTTATTTTTACTTTTTAACACCTTTTGCTTTCGTATCTGAATATATACTTTACAGAACTGATGAAATAATGATTTGTGGGTTTTTAGTTGAATGAATCATCTATCTTCTTTATTATTATGACAGTGTCGCAATACTTCTTTTAAAAAACCCTTCACAATAAGAGCTCTGACCAAACTCGTGTTAATTTAAAAATCTGCACAACATCTGAGGTTCATTGAAATGAGGAGACTCCTCTTTCCTCATAAAACACAATGAGCGCCATCATCAGTTTATATTTATATTTCACTCATTACTTTATCATATATACTATTACATCAGGTATTAAAGTCCTTGTTAAAGTTTAAAAAAAAGAGGGATTAAGTATGTACTCAAATAAAACAATTAACAAAAAATATTACTGAAAAACAAATACATGATCATGTTCAGCTGGAAAACATTGTTTTGCTGCTTGATCGACTATTTGGACCAAACTTTGAACAAATAGATTTTAAAACACAAAATTATTTTTCTACATTTTTTCTTAAAATACTGGAATGATATAAATATTTGTAGAATTTTTTAAAATAATAGTCAATTCTAAATTTTCATTTTGTTTCACCAAACCACATCTCAGATGCACCTTCACTTACAATGGAGGCTGGATTTTTTATTTTTTTTTTTCCATAGTGCAGCTTGTAAACTCATTTTATTAATCATCACAACTCCAAAAAATTTAGATGAAGGGAAGATAATCCACATGAATCTAACTCAACAGCATCTATATTATTCCAAAATCATCAGGCTTTGATTACTATTTACCTGAGGCGACAGGGCGCTTCCCTTTTGATTCCAGCACAGTTATTCTGATCTTCCAAGCAGAAAAATAACCAAAGGCAACTTCAAAGACCAAACCTCTTTCCAGCGGCTGCATCCTAAATGCTTCTGCCCTCATGCACCAAGCCAAAAGTTAAATAACTTTAAATGAAAAATTGTTTAATTAAAACGACAGGAATCTTTGGAGGGTCAGTGGGAAAAGGAAAGCACACGTTGACAAGCACAAAAGTCCTCATGTTCCCATAAAAATCTACCTCAATACTCTTGAGAATACCTTTTGCCGTTTTTTCCACTCATTAAGTCAGACTGCAAACATCTATTAAAATTCAACTGTAAAAGTCTTAGAAACATTGAAAGGTGAAGCACTTTTCTGAACAAGACCCTGTTCTCACACGAGTCACTGGTATTTGTAGTTTATGTGTTGGTGAAAACACACCCTGTGTGCTAAAAAAAATGTATCTTAAGAGGTGTTTTATGATGTCCAGAGGGACACTGAAAGGAAAAGGATCCATTTATTTTTGGCACAAATTGTTGAACTTTTACAGGATGCAGCAAAAACTCATTATCCTGCAACAAGAATCCCACATAATGAAAAACCGAACAGTGATAAATGAAAATTTGTTAGGAGAAATAGACAAAAAACAAACAAAAGCAGACAAATTTAATATGAGACATCAAAGGAACATCACAGTCAAAAAGATTCAAAAGCCCTTTATTTCAAAACACTCAAAGCTGCAGTGGGAAATTGTGGGTCAACTGCTTATTCGCACCCCGCAGGTCGGTCCACAAAATCTTTCCAGCTGTAGTTTGGCAGCAGTAACACATCCAAACCCTGACAAGTCAACTGATATTGAAGCATGGAAATTATTATAGATCACACGTAAGAGAATATGGGAGAACTCCAGGAGAGAGGCATTTTATCACACTCAAGACCCACTGTGGTTGTTCTCTCAAGGTTAGGGGGAGGGGGGTTAGCCCGCTCCCGTGAAGCAGTTCCTTATCTGGCCTGAGATCAAACCCTCTGAAGAGTGCTGTAATTTCTTCAGATGGTTTTGACAAGCCATGCATCTGCAGGATTTGCTTCTGAGAACAGTGTTAAAGTAAGTCCAGGACTATGTGAGATTCTTGGTAAAAGATTTATAGCGGCTACTGAAAAGAAAATTAGCTGTTTCAACACCACATCAGGTAACATCTCAGGTAATTTGACCAAAGTCCCATTCAAGTTCTTTTCCACCAAGTCCAGGTTAGATGATTTGTCATCAAAAAGCTCCCAGCAGTTGTTCTTGTAGATAATAGTTTTCAGTTATAGGCCACCCCTTGATAACATGTCAGCGAGCTCCCAGTGAATCGGTTTTTCAGAAGAAGCGAGCGCCTTAAAGTCATCCGTTTCGGTCTCTGTGGATGCATTTTGGAGGAAGGTTGAGTTATGAGTTTGGCTCATGTTACCTGGCTCTGCTTGAGCTGACCTGAGCAGGACATACAGATTAAGGAACCATCTGGGAGCTGCAAACTGAGCCCAGAGGAGGAGAAACAGTGCGACTATGTCAAAACAGCTTTTTCATCTACAACGACACATGATGCACACACAGTGGAAAAAAAAGGCTTTAATTCAGAAAATATTTCTCATGATCTAATCTCAGCTTGTATTTTTTATATGAAGGATTACTCTCCTTATCCCAAACCAAATGGATGTTGGCTTTGTATGCTACTGTTACAGTTCACCGTTCAGCAGCATTTCCATTCTGGTTCATGAAAACCAATCTGCATTTAACGTTAACAATAATTCACAACAGCCGGTCCAAAACAAAAGACCGAAGGGTATGTAAAAATTAGATCAAGAAGCCAATTTGACTGGCGTGCTTAAGCTAATGCAACATGGCGGTGCAATGTTTGTTTAGCCTTTAATCCATAACAACTTATGTCTAGCTTTTTTTTAGAAATATCTCCTGTGGAAAAATGAAAAGGAGCAAAAAACTTAATCCATTGATGTTATACAAGAGATAGATTAACTTTCATCTTTGGTTTAACCCTATTGGACAATCCTGGACTGTTTTTGCAGATGTTTCTTTGAGGTGATGTGATTCACCTGTGCTGCAACAGCAATTTTATCAAGGTTCCATAGCAAAACTAATCAGGGGTGTAACACATGGCAAACAGCCAGAGAGTCAGGCCTGGTTCCCATCTGAAAAAACAATAATGGCACCTAATGCCATCATTGGGACCCCTGCCCTGTGAGACAACACGCACTGATAGATCAAATTACTGCAATTACTCTCAGTTAAAAAAAGGCCTTTCATGTCTCCAGTAAAAAGACTCATTCTCAGGACAATCTAATGACTGAATGGTTAGGCCACATACCACATGGTTGCTAATGCCCCTTGCAATGAGACCCTGTTTTTATTCCCAAAGGACACTTCATTTTCTGCAAGTCATTCCTTTACTTTTTTCTAAACATTTCCAGTCTGTCTCAAAGATAAAGGAGAAGGAGATTGAGAAGCAGTTTTTTTTGGTTCTCTTAAAACATTCAGCACTCTCACAGAGGTTTGAACAATAATTAGTGGACCACATAAAAACATACACAACCACCAGAAACAGTCACAGGTTAGTCCCTATGCCGTCATGAGTGATCGCAGTGCATCTCTCCTCCAAAGCACTTGTAATGACAGCCTCATGCTCCACAGGCTATGATAAGCACAGACTTCACAGCTGTTACACTTAACAGTTCACCAAAAACAAGGAATCAGCGTACCATCTGCTGCTTGTGTCTCCTTCAGATCATCAATCAAACCCCAAAGACACCATTCCCACCACGTTATAAGGACTATAGGGTTCTGTGTTGTTCTGTACATGACGTCAACGCGTATTAGCAGCTAAACTTGAAAGTCTATAATACTGGGAATATTTTGTGGCGTCATAAATCACTTCAGAACTTGTTTAGTCTATGGCTATAAAAATAATGACATCTGAAGTGAATTACATCATTCACTTAAACATTTAAATAGGTCGTCCATCACTATCAATCATGACATTAACCACAAAGATTATCAGAGACAGAGCAAGCTGTAAAAAAAGAAATCTGTGTGTGTGTGATTTTCAATAAAAAGGACAAAATATCTTCACAATATCATATCAGGACACTGAAAACACAGTTCAATTAAACTCCTGTTTCTTATACCCATAGTGTCAAACCTCTAGAGACACATGACAGGCAAGATGAGTTGGGACAATATTACCGGCCAATGAAATCCACTCTATTTTTTCACAAAATTTTACATTTAGCTATTTAACTTTATTTTTCCTCTTGCATTTTTATTATTCCAAATCAGAAGATCAAATCCCAGTTAAAATGGAGCTGCCAGAGTAACATTCAGGTGGTTTGTGCATGAATCCAAATGATACGTATGCTGTATTTACTGGGTAAAAGAAGCTTTTTCCGACGGCTTTTATTTCATTTTAACTATTTTCTTCAACTGTTTCAAATCAAATGCTTTAAAAAAAAAAAATCTAAACCAACGTTTATGAGCAAAGCATTCGGGGAAATAAAATAAACATAAACAGAAGTGGTCTTTGACTTGGGGAGTTGAGTCCATGTCATGTGCTATTAAATCAAACATCTGTGAAGGGAGGTTCCCATTTGATAAACTCAATGAACCCTTGTCTGTATGTTGCTGTCTCCCCCACCAGACTACCCCATAAATATATACTAGTGCTTAACGATCACAAAATTTACATCTGTTTATACTGTTTGTGCAAAATCAAGCCAGTACATATCATTTTGACACTGCTAAAGCAATGCTATGGAAGGACTTTGAAAATAAACTGCTTTGTTAAAGAGGCCATTTCATACAAATTTCAGGACTTTGTGGTTATTTCTTAAGTATTAACCAGTAATATGAAACATTTTATAGCTAAAAAAGTCAGGAAACACTGATTAACAGACCTTTCAATCTGTCTGCATTAAAATTCGGGTGGTTCCGGCTCCTTCCGTCAGGCTGCTTCGTCAGCAGCTCGTTCATATTCATAATTTGAATTTGCTGGACTTTGATTGGCTAACAAACTAGCCTATGAGAGCAAGGTATACCGTTTCCTGCCCCGCTGCGCATGGCAACAGCAGATGTACTCTCTTCCTGTTTGTTACATCTTATGCTACAGCTTTTAGCTAGCAGCATGCTAGATGTGGTTTTAACCGAAAACTAATAAACAAAGGAGTTGTGACGAAACAAATACAGGCCGTTTGGACTCGGGTTTTATCACCACCTGGGTATGAGATAAAAACTGAAAGAGAAGTTGTTGACCTGTTTTCACACCCACTATGAAGGTAAGAACACCTGTGGAGCTAAAATATTCAACAGAAACCTCAGAAAAACCGTTTTTAATGGAAGGGTCTCTTTAAAAAAAAACTTTCAGCAAGTCTTTTGCTACAGCCAACTGAGCCAACTTGAAATTTACTCCGTCAACTCAATGAGTACAGACATCAACACTTATGGTAGATAAAGGGGTTTGTGGGATTTTTTTTCCAACTGCCCATTTACCTTTTCACTCTTTCTGTGGGTCTGAACATTTATTGATATTCATGTAACAAAAGAAAAAACAACAATAACATAAAACCTGCTCAAGTAGGCCAATGTGAGAAAGTGAGATTAGAAAACCACAAATTGCAGGAAGACAGTAGCATGCAGGCAGTAAAGTAAAAGGCCATGCTAAGAATAACATCAATGAAAAACACCTGTTATTATTAACAAGGCTGCAGCTAAAGAACCAAGTGCTGCAATGGGAACACTTCTCAATATTATAGTGTTTAAATAAAACCTTCTTCACTGCCATCTGCCATCTGAAAAGATCATTTTCCCTTCTTCCCCTTCAAGAATTTACTGCTTCTTCAACAATATGCTCTCTGTTAATAAGCCTTGCAGAAACATCTGGATTCCCTGCCCCTAAGACTCATTCATTCATTCGGTACAGAGCATTTTCCACCAAAATCAAGCGACAGCAGAGGATGTGCACTGCTCACAAAAAGTTTGGGATATTTGGCTTTCTAATAAAATGTCAGGATTCACCTAAACTGCACTATAACCTTTTCAGGTGAACTTAGTTTGACTTTCCTGTAATCAGTTTCCTGACTAGACTTAAATGTTCAGAATAACACACAGGTGACATTTTAAAGATTTGAATGATAATAAAAGAGCTTAGATGTCTAGCTAGTCTCAGGCTTGAAATGTTGGACTGAGCTAACCAAGGCTAGCAGCAATCTAGTGTCATGAAGCAGACTGTGGACAGGTTATACAGGGTTGGAGTCGGCTGTGTGGTGTGGCCCTAATGAGTCAGACCTGGTGAGTAGCATGAAATATGATCACAGGAGAGCATGTGGAAAAAGCAAAACAAAAACATGACCTGACAGATGCTGATCTGTGACACTTCCCTAAACTTGTGAATGCACATGTAAAACTGTTCAATCTTTTAGTTCACAACTTGTTCTCTAAGAAGGAGCTGAACAGCAAAATTTACAACAAGTGTTTGATCCATGAATCGACCAATAAACATTCTGGTTCAATTAAAATTGGTCTTTAAACAACATCCTCATCATGTTGTTCACACTTTGACATCATGAGACAAAGATGACACATAACTGATCAACAAGAACTCATCACTGTGAGGCTTCAAACAGGATGTTTTCAGGTGGAAGTTGCTACTGAGCTCACAGAGTAGGTGTGTTTACATGGACACAATTAATCGGATTAAAAGCCTGATCAGATTAAAAAAAAGCTTCACGTGAAACCGATCAGATTACTTACACTCAGTCGGATCAAAATTTCTTTCCGATCGAGACAGGTCGGTTATGCCGATGGTTGATCCGATCGCATGTGCACATGTAAACACTTCTTCCAAATGTGGTTCATGTCTGTTACGGTCTGCGTTGACGTATCTTACGTTGGCGTTTACGGAAGCTGGATTAAAACATGGCGGGCGTGAAACAAAACTAGTCAGTTTCGGACACAAATGCGCTGCTGGAGGTTTAGATGTAAACATGTTTCCAGAGAAAATAAAAACACGATCAGATGATTGTACCGCTCCATTTTAAACGAATGCAGCCATGATTGTTCACAACAAAAGTCGGCATTCTTCTTCTTCTGAAGCTGTTTCAGATAGTTCTGCGCTTGTCAAAATGTGCTAACCTGATCGAATGCCTGATGTAAACACTTGTACACGGACAAATTCTAATCCGAACAATCAGATTAAAGACATTTTGCACATGTAAACGCAGCTAGTGAGACAGAGACACTGGACGAGAAAGCCATAGAAGTGGACGTCCTTTGGTCACATCCCACACTGATGACCATCTCATTGTGAACAGAGTCCTGTTTAACCACATGATGAATTTCACTCAACGTTTAAGGGAACCATTGCTTCTGGCTTTTGCGTTCTCTGGTCAGTATTTAGTGTGGTACAGCAGAGGAAATTCAGTTTACCTCATGTCATCTGTACAAACATGTCACAATGACCTAACATTTTGTACATGTATTAGATTTGCAGCTCAAAGTTTATCTCTCTCTCCAAGATATTCAGAGTTCTGATGGCGTCCAGAGTTCTAGCAATCTCTCTTTATCAGCCATATAAACCAGCTCTGCCAAACATTTAATCTTCAGAGCCTCACCCTAATCATTTGACTGACTGCTCTCAATCGTGCATGATTTTACAATAAACTTAAAAAAAAAAAAAAATTAACTCGCCTGATTCATTCACAACCGAATCTTTCCACAACAGTGCACACAGTAGCTACGTTTACATGGGCACATTTACTCGGAATAAACGCCCAATCGGAAAAAAAATCCGTCATGTAAACATGTCAATCAGAATGTTTTGATCCGATGCAGCCTGATCAGAATGAAATTTACTTCCGATCGAGAGGGGTGGTTTTGTCCGATCCTCATTCAGATAGACGTGCATGTATACACCCGTTCGGAAAGAAAGGGTGAAAAAAGCCCACTGCGCATGCGTACAACTTCAGCGTGACGTCTTTCCACTTTCGCAGACTCAAGTAGAAAACATGGCGGGAGGTAAACAGAAGTAGTCTGCTGGTGCAGTCACGCCGGGCTCACACTGCCTACGGAACGGCTTCAGTCCGGCTTCGGTGCGGTTTTTCCGCAAGCTACCACTCACATCTGCTCCAGATAGGGAATGCGGCCAGCTCCGGTGCTGGGTGCATAAAACGTCACCCGCGAGAACAGAAGTTCACGTGGGTTATCGTTTTGTCGGGACTTCACACGAGAACACGTCCATTATTTAGCAAATGTGTGAAAATGTGTTGTGCTGCAGGCTTTCGGGACCCTGTGTCACCGACTGTGATGTAATGTTTACATTTCCTATTAGCGCGTGTGCTGTCTAAAAAGAAGAGTCAAGTTATTATAAGTGAAAGAGAAGTTGTTGACCTGTTTTCACACCCACTATGAAGGTAAGAACACCTGTGGACCGCAAATATTCAACGGAAACCTCAGAAAAACTGTTTTTAATAGAAGGGCCTCTTTAATATACTAAAGGCAAAGGAAAGACAAGAGAACAGCCCCCGTCTTGAAGAACCTCTGTGCTTCCTCCACTTATTTGACACAGTCCCTCACAGCATCACAGACATACTGGTTCTATACAGCAAAATAACCTAATAGAATGGACTATTGATGGAATTTAATTTATATCAAAGTTAAACACATCTATTTTTCTTTCATTATTACAAATATTTTAGATTAACATTAAATCACAGAAAAAAAAAAACATTTATGTTTTATGTATTAAAGGCCAATTAAAAATACTTAAAAATCAAAGCATGTAAAAATATATTCACATTTTCCTATAATCTTGAACCTATTTTGTTCCAACAGTTAATACAGCCAGTCAAAGGTTAAAAAACATCTCTAAGGTTACTGTAAATGATTTATATTGGAAAAATTTCCATTTAATAAAAGCAATGAATCCATCATTTAGAATAAATCCTACTGATTTCTTTGATCTTTTATTAATTTTCCTAAACTGCTGCTGAGAATGAAATCACCTCTGGATTTTACTTCTGCTGTGTTTTACCCCGTCTCCTTTGGGTTTTCTTTTCATCCTTTCTTCTAATCCCTCCACCGTTCAAGCAATCAGACTTCACCTAAACTGTCCCACCCATAGGTATCCTTGTATCAGGACTTGCTGAGGCACTGTGTTTTACTTAGGAAGTGACTCATAAATTAGAAGAGTTCCCAGGCTGGCCGTGAGAGAGTCGGACAAGCCTGCAGAAGGGGTTCTGATTAGTTGTGACTGGGAGAAAAGCCAGACAAGCCAAGACTGCAGGACCCATTTTAACTAACACCTCCTTGAAATAGTTAAAAAAAAAAACTAAACTAAACAGAAACACCCAAATATTGATCTGTTGATTTATTCAGCAATTTTCCCCCCCAGAAATAGGTCGGATAAGTGTATAATCTAGCAAGCATATTATAAACCTACTTGACTTTCTTTGGTTTGTTTCTTTTCCCACTCAGGATACTGAAACATTTGAAGAACCTAGTAACTCCTAGTAAGAATATAATTTAAACATTCAACAGAATAAATAAAATATTTGGAGAATGTGATGAAAACACGATGAAAAAAGTAGGTTAGATAATTTTAAATAGCTAGAAAATTCAGAGGTAAACAAAAAACTTTTTTCAAAGAACGACATAATTACAGGGGTCCATCTGGAGTCTGACTCAGATGAGACTGAGGCTTGTCCATATGGAAACAATCTTACCAAAACAATTTTTATATTTGTCATTTCTATAATATATCTTTATAAACATGAAAATGCTGGGTATAAACTGTTAATACAAGAAAAGACAAATACGGGTCAATGGTTGGGTAACATTGAAGGCGGGGTTATAATACCATCGTTTTTAAAATTTTAGAGCTAGAGCTAAAATATTCAACAGAAACTTCAGAATTTTTTTTTTTTTTTAATGGAATGGCCTCTGTAAGTTAATGAGAATGAATTGAGATTTAGCAATTCAATAACTCTGCCACCTTATTTCTTGAAAAGTATCAGTATCTACAATACTGGGCCGTATTTACGTGGCATCGGATCGAAACCAAAATATGCAGTATCGCACACCACTAATGCGTTCTGATAACACAACTTGTTTGATTGCTCAGTTTCTTTGATTCTTTTCCAAACTCTTGTTTTGAGTCCTGGTTTTATACAGATAGTTTTGCAGGTAAACATGCTCCAGTTTTTTGGTAAAACAGGTAAGATATCAAAATGAAAATCAAAACGTCTCAGTTTCGGTGTCTGATTTTCAGCTAACTGTTTTGATTTGATTGTAATGAAGCATTAGTGAAACCTGTAAGACCTGTGCCTGGAAATACTGACAAGGTGAAGAGTGTAAGGCTTCATGATAAGATCATGCCTGAAGTTATTAAAGTACGTCTGTGTGGAGTCTTGTTCCTTGTTTTACTTGTTTATGATTGAAAATGTCACACAATAACCTGCTTTAGAGCATCAGGTCCAGGCTCGTTTTCAACTAATCTCTGAGGGAGGTTTTCAAGTTAAAACAAAACATGTTTTAGGGTTTGTTTCTGAGTAATTTACTGTCAGAAACACTACACTTTAAATGTAACTTTATAAAGATTAAACTGTTGGATTGTCTGGAACAGACATTTCACAGAATAATATTCTTCTTACTTATAATTTAAGTTTTATACTGTTCAATCCCAATTTGTATCCCAGAACCAGGTCATAGATGTCAGAGTGTTAATGTAATAAAAATGAGGTAAATTTGAAAAAAAAGGAATTTACGAAAAAAAAAAGAAAGAAAATGGAACATAATACTTTTGAATAATAAAGCTAAAGGGATTTCATCTGTAAGTTTTATCTAAATCATTCTGACGTGTCTGATGTTTCTTATCGAACTTTAAATTCAGACACTTTAGTTGTTCAAACATGGAAAAATATTTTCGTTAATGTAATTTAGGTGAAATTTCCTATTCCAAGCTTTTTACTGTCAAAAGTTAGAGCTTGTATAAGTTCACAAAAAACACTTAAGTAAAAAAGTGAAATTTTAATTGCTTCCAAGTTGCTATTGAATGGAATAAAATGTATTAGCCCAGTTGTCCCAGATCTATGATCTCATCTAGAAATAAGTTTTGGACTTTTGAATATGAAGAGTGAAAACTATTTAAGGTTATACTGAGAAGTTTCAAGATCAATAATTCTTTATTCAAAACTGTATTTAAATTTAATAGCATATCAACCTTTTCTGAATTGTTTAAACATGCACAGAACAATAACATGATCTTATAAGGTTTTACACTGGGTTGAGCATCAATGTACTTATTTTCAAAATTACACCATAAAACCTTAAAAACATAATAAATTACCAGATTTTTTTTATATTTTACTTCAAGAAACAAACACATTTCAGTTGTAGGTGAATTCGAATGTATAGGTTCTCCCAAAGGAAACACAACGGTTTATTTTTGGAATATTCTCTTGAGGTTAACTTCAATCCTGAGGCTCAGACAGACATAAATCCAAGTAAGTATAACGTCTCCGTACGTTAGTACAAGAAACAATTGGGACATTCAATCAGCCCAGCTGGAATCTAACCAGTTTTATGTTAAAATGTTTTTAAGAATTAAAAATAGCATTCATTTATTCCTTATAGGTGTTCACATCTTTAACCCAAGCATGTTTTTCACATTTCAAGACTAGACTTCATAAAAACAGAAAAGTCTCCCTCTTATGACACAGAGTGATATTCAAGCAGG
This sequence comes from Pachypanchax playfairii, assembly GCA_006937955.1. Lineage (NCBI taxonomy): Eukaryota > Metazoa > Chordata > Actinopteri > Cyprinodontiformes > Aplocheilidae > Pachypanchax > Pachypanchax playfairii. The sequence goes on along the minus strand of SSNP01000018.1, from coordinate 1,565,247 downwards.
TATTTCAATTTAACAAGGTAATGTCAAGGATTTAAGGTGATTTTCTTGAAAGTAGGCAGACAACAACAAGAGCTGTGTTTGGGACATTACAGGGTCAGAAAAGCAGACATACAGCAAATGTTCTCCAATCCCTTCAAAAAGAAATCACAAAGAGAACAAAAAGTTCTAGAAAGTTCTGAGTTGTTCTAAATGTTCTAAAAAATCAAAGACCAGTATCCTGTGTATCAAATTAATTTCAGCTGGTTGAACTCCTGAACTTTGTGATGGTAGCATTAGGAATAAACAAGTTCGTGCAGAACAATTTTTGGAGACCCATGATTTCACATCCTTTGGTTGTATATAGTCTAAAACAACATCTCTTTGTTTAATAAATATCCCAGTAGTTTTGTCGAAAAGTAAATTATTTTTCTGGAACTCTCTGGCCAAGCTAGTGAAATCTACACAAGTGATTTGTAATTAAAAAAGAAAGTGACTGTAGATGGTTTCCACTAAGATTGGGGATAAACTAGGGAGAGAATCAATTACTGCCAACTTTAAGCAAACTGACAGAAAAATAGCTCAATTTATGAATGTAAAGAATAATTTAAAATAAAAAAAACTGATATCTGATGGCTAAAACCATTAAAAATTTTAGGCTGAACCTCAAGCGTACAGAAACACCCTTCTAGTATTTTTACAGTTGCTGACCTTTATTCTTATTTTCCCAAAGTAAAATGAAAAAAAAAAAGAAACTACACTTTTTAGCTCAAGTCTTGAAGTCAAAGGAACCAAATGATTAAAATAGGCTTCTAACAGACTGATACTAATGTGAGTGAAGATGATAACAGCAGCCGGTCTAAAGGTCGAAGATGGGATACAAGAGTTTAACGTGAAAGAAAAACAAAACAATATGAGCGCGGTCTCAATCAGCAACAGCTGGTTTATTAACAGAAAAGACAAATAAGTGATTTAGAGCAAGTTTTGATGACAGTGAGATAATATTTCTTCAGCTGTTTCTAGTTTCCGATTTAAATACCAAAAAATGCTAAAAGTTGGATTTATTAATGACCATTAGCTCCGAAATGTCAATTAGAATGTCACTGATGTTTCAAGACAAACAAAAAATGAACAGATGAACTAAACTATCAATACACATAATTCATATTTAAATACACTCATAATATCCAAAAAAGGTACTATATATACTGAAACAGCAGTAAAACTGGGAACCACCTGTACATACAGCTTAAACATTTTTGCTCGTTAATTCTCACAAAGACCAGCACACATAGTGACAGAGAAAACTCTTAGCTGATCTTAGGAGGTTGTGTTTGTATAAATCCAGCAGGACAAGTCCCTGTTGATTCCACCACGCCCACTAGTTTCCTCTGAAGATCTTGGAAGGTAAATAACAGCAGTACAGAGATGACTGCTGTGCAGCTCAACCACTAATGCAAACACAACCAATTTAATCTGGTCCGCTTGCTCTGACATTCTCATCACCTTCCCCCGCACAATGTGACTTCCTCTATTTAGCAAGCCTTATAAACAAAACATGCTCCAAATGCTAACATTGCATAACCCAGGCTGCCTAAATGTCACCCTTTCTACACACACTCTAATCTGAACATCTGCCAATTTGATTATCATCTAACAAATCTGTTAGTGAGTTTTTCCACCCTCCTTGCCCTCGTTCCCATCTTCGCCTTGACTTTCTGGGCCAACGGGTCCTTCCATCTGTTAGCCAGCTGGTGGAAGCGGGGGAGATTCCTGCTCCACCCAATTTTTTGTGACTCTCAACAGTCTAACTTTCTCCCTGTGACTGTAATGACTCTGGTTTCACCTCCCTGCATGATGTCACATCCAGGCCACAGACACCACAGTGTTGAAAGCAGAACACTGTAACAAATCACTGACAAAATGTTCCTCCATTCAGATGCAAAATAATTTCTGGACAAAAAATAAATAAATAAAAAAAATGACCAACTACTGTATAACAACGTAGATCCAGTGAGGGCAAATGCAGTTTGAATCCAATGTATCTCACAGCAGTCAATAAAATAAAAGATAAACAGAAAAGACGTTTATTTTATATATTTTATACACACACGTGTGTATATATAAAATAAATTTAGTATATGATCAACTCATAGGCTGCCAAAAGTGCCCAAGTTAAATCAGATCACTAAGAAAAGCTTGTGCTAAAATACTCACTAATACTCATCAATCTCTTCCTCCTCCTCTGACCGACAGGTTCAGAGTAAGGCTGGTTCTGATAGTATGTAACGCGACCCTCCCCAGCACTCGCACTCTCGCCGTAATGATCCTGGCTCACTCCCATTCCTAATGTTGGTTTAACCTGATGTTAATGTGCCCCTTCTGTGCTTCTGAATCAAAGTTCTGTTCCACCAGACGCAGCACATGTCAGGCCTCTGTCACCTCTGCTGTCAAATGTAGTTTTCAAGTAGCGCCGTCTTAAAACAAGAAAGAATCCATTTTTACATTTGTAGTCACATGTGTTATTGCTTGTCACAGCAGGAAGACGTCTCGTATGACCACCAAACCGGCAACTTCACAGCTTTGACCACATTTCAGCACCATTCTAATGACTTTGAGGGACCTTTTTTTTTTTGTTATAGTACATTTGACACCTATTGTGTTAAATTATGATTCTCAATTACAATATTGTGAATTAATTTACAGTATAAATCACATAAAAAATGTTTTGGTGATCCAGTAGAGGCCTAATTTCTGATCAGTCTTCATCTTTTCAATTGTATTTAGGAAAATAAATGAGTCAACATTCGTTTACATTGTCATTTTTTGGTAATTTACTTCATTCTTACATGTTTTGTTGAAAAATTGTATGTTTCAAACAAAGTGTTGGGACTTTTTGCTTACACGAAAAAATGTATCCACACATTTTCCAAGACAAAATATTCCTGCAGATGCAGGAAAAAGCGGTAATTTTAAATGACCAGCCAACTATCCCTATTTTAAAATTTGCTTTTTGAAATCTTGACCTCAAGTAATTAATATTCGGGAACCACTGTTGAATTTTCCAGATGAAACAACATTTAGTTTCACCAACAGGCCCAACACCCACAGAGTGGACATGGAATTTCTACACTGTTGCATCATTAAAGACCCACTCAATGAAAATCAATCAATGAAAGTCAACATGTTCTTGTGGCATTTTTCTGATGCTAGAGGACGTATCTCGAGAAAATTAAGCTCAAAATTGTATTTCTGAGTATTTCTGCATTCAAATTGCTGTGAAATATCAGCAGACGCAAAAATGTTGTTTGAAAAAGAATTTTGGTGACTTATGAAATACACTGGGCGGGCCAAAAACCCCTAGTCTGCTAGCTGTAAGCTAGCAATAGTGCTAGCATAAGCGAAGAGCTCTAAGCAACAGGAAGGGGCGGGGGGAACCTCAACACCAACGGTTCCACCCACAGTACAGAGACGGATTGCAACCAAGCTATTGCTGCTATGCAGAAACTAGAAAACAGCCTAATTTTTGGGACTTTGGGTAAAAACACAGTAATTCTAATTTAAAGACCACTGAGATGCTTTAAAGAAGCTCAAAAGATTATCGGAGTGGGTCTTTAAAAGGCAGGAAATTCAGATGGATCAAATCTGTCTGGGATGTGAGAGTGTAAGGTTCACAGACAGAGAGTGAGGCAAGGTGACATCTTCATTGAAATTGTGCAGAAGGATGTAATCTGGGGAGAAAACCAAGGTCATACAGTCACTAGTGAAAGGAGGTGCACTTACGGGACAGAAGATGGGAAACAGAGTCCAGGTTCAGAAATAGGTTGAAGCCAGGTAATCCCAAATCAAGCAACTCTTATCTGAGAAGAGGAACGCAGAGACAGTCCAAGAACATGCAGATACAAACAGTCCGGGTTGATAATCCAAAGGAACAGGCAGAGACGAGGTCGGGAGACAGTCCAGGTTTCAGGTACACAGACTGGGTAACAGGTACAAGGATACAAGGAGCAGAAGGTAACACCTGTCTGCTCCTCTACAGCTTTTCCAGAGGAGCAGACATGTCACACAGGATGGGCTAATGAGGGCAGCAGCTGCAACTAATGAGTGTAAATTAGGAACGTGCAGCAGGACAGAAGAAAATAAAACAACTGAAACAAAACAGCACTGGGACTAAAGTGAGGATGACGAAAATAAAGGCAGGTGATGAAATATGACAGAAAGTTACATCTGATGAGATTCAACCAAATCAGACTTATTTTCCAAAAGTTAAAATAAAACAAACAGTTACTGTCCCTCTCAGGTAGTTATCAATGTAATTTAAAAGCTAGATTGAGACACAAAAATAATCTGGTGTCAAATAATTCTGAGATTTTCCTTAACCATTTCATCAGATTACCCCCTCCGGACCTCTGGACCGATGGGGCATATTGCAGGGTCTCAAACATGAGGCCAGACAAAAAGTGGTTTCTAACAATTTATATAGGAAAAATATGTTGCAGGTACTTTAGTGGCTGGGACTTTTTGGGGTAATCATTTACCACTGAATTCCAACTCTACTTTTCTAATTAAACTCAGTACAGAGTAAAAAAGGCATCAACAGATCAGCCAGAGGAAGTGTCTTTCAGCCACGGCTACTCCTACAACAAAATACCAGAATAAACTTGTAAGATTTTTTTCCAGAACTGTTTTAAAAACAAAAACTTGGTTTCTTGGATGCAATTTTTATTTCCTTTTGAAAATGTGCTGCTGTTCAACGAATCTTTAAAGAGTTATCCAAAAAAAAAAAGAAAGAGTTTCTCGGCACAGAGAGAAACAAACCCAGATGAGCCCGGCTTTGAAGTTTTATAGTACTTTTGCTGTGTGGAGCCTCGGAAGGCAAATCCTGGAGCTGTTTGAGTTCTCATAGAACTATGGTACAATCGACGATTTCCAATCAATCTTCCACATGCTCTACACACATACTAATGACCTTAATGACCATACATTTGTGTAAAAATGTGTTTTCATTCTGGAGAAAGCAGTGACAGGACAGATCATTCCCTTTGACCTCATCTCAACAGATCCTCCCACTTTCTCTGTCCGTCTCTCACATTCTATTCACAACGTTTTAGGTGAAAGTCTTAAGTCTTTTTCCTTTCAATAAGATGTCTGTTCAATCTAGCAATGGTTTCAGTGTCTGTCCAAACACAGAGAAGCTCGGTCCAAAAAAAAGTCAACCAGTGAGAAATCCCATCCGTGTCCTCATCCATTCTACAGGTCTGGACTTGAGCAAACAACATGCATTCACCACCGTGGCAACCCTTTTCACTTTACACCAGCAAACTGCACACACATACACACACAAATCAAAGTTCTTGACAGCAGACCCGACACCCTCTCATGGTGCAGACTCACACAAAACAAGACTTCCTGGTTCTTTGTGACACTGGAGGCCAAGCAGTCTAAGAAGCTTGGCGACACACAGAAAAGAAAAATGTCTAAGTTCCGTAAAGACCTACGGAACACACTTCTCTGCACAACGAGAATCTAAATGTTATTTACATATAGTAAACATTTCCTAGACGAAAAAGAAATCTTTAAATGGGCCGTATTTGGACTAAAACTTAAAAGATTTACAAATAACTATTATTGCAATTAACTACAATTTTCTTTTTTTTTCTATATTTTTCCAGCTTCTTGATCATTTATGAAAAAAAAATTATCAGAAGCTTTGAAAAGCCCGCCAAGCAACATGTTGAATTTTGAGAGTCAAAATTTAATGACATGCATGCAATTATTTTTAATTATTTTATCAGACTTCACAAATGTTTTTAAATTTAAAAGTTGCCTCTTGTTCAGTTGTTCATCTCACATAGAGAGAGAAATGCGATGGGAAAGTTCAGTCTTCAATTGGGGAGTTTGCTTGGACAGATTGGACAAATATTTCTTTTGTGCGGCTTCATCCTTGCCTCAGTTTGGTCCTGACAGCCACAGAAGGAAGCATTAACAATTCAAACTTCACTATATCATGGACCGGAGGGCATTCTAACCAGCTGTCTGTGTACACTGCAGCACTAAAAACCATCAACTAATCTAAATAGGCTCATATCAGAACACAGATACAGTTAAAATTCAAAGTAAAATTGAATGTAAAATTGTTTTTGTTTTGCTCTTAAGGGCATCAAAGTACAAAAAAAAAAGTTCGTAAAGCAAAGACAAATGTTTGCAAAAGAGGAGAAACTGTAAATATTCTTGTTCCCACAACAAACCACTCAAGCAGCTTGTCATTCCAAACCAAACCCAGAAACACAACTTCAGATGACTTTTGCACCATATGGGGCCTCCTTAAGAGTCAAAGGCTCTGTAATAGCACACCAACTGCAGAGACAAACAGCAGCCCAGACCACATGTTCCTGTAAATCAAACCCCGACTGCTCTTTCGTGTCAACGTCTGACAACCAACAATGAGGAGCAGGTGATAGCATTATGATCACTTCATAATTCTCCTTCACAGACTGCTCAGTAAAGCATACAGACTCAAAATAAAACCTTGTTCTAGTAAATGTTTTAAAATCACTATTAGAGATACTAATGTATAAAAACAGTGCTAGAAATAGCCACACAAATGGGTCTTATTAAAGCTGAACACAATTCATAAGTACATTTGTTTGATCTTACTCACTAACATCATCTGTGCCCTCTTGTGGAGGGATGATACAGTTCATCTCCCTCTTGCTTCCTTAGTCTCAATTGATCTGAGACATAAACAAAGGGAACAGAGCTGCTGGCATCATTCAAGTATCGAAATACTAAACTCTATATCTTTCCTCTAGTTGTCCGTCTTTTCTCTTTCCAAACTGCTGGAAAATCCCAAACATATCCCAGCTTTGTGGAAATATATCATAGCAGCAAAGTCTCCAACCAAACCTGCTCTTTGTTTGGCTGTAACTTAAAAGACTATTAAAGTGTGAGCCATATATTCACATATTCAAGTCCAGCAATGAGCTAATGTGCTGCTGCTACATGGAGACACTGAAATGTCTTAGTTGTAATGTTTTCTTTTGTTTCTTTTTCAAACAATTTAAAGTGAAGTACCACAAAAAACATTTAAATGAAGCCAGATTGATATGCTAACATTTCAATTAACGAGACCATTCCATTAAAAACTGTTTTTCTGTTGAATATTTTAGCTCCACAGGTGTTATTACGTTCATACTGGGTGTGAAAACATGTCAACAACTTCTCTTTCAGTTTTTATCTCTCAAACTACGCAGGTGGTGATAAAACCAGAGCTCAAACGGCCTGTATCTGTTTCGTCACAACTCCTTTGCTCGTTAGTATTCATCAGCTCCCGCAGTTGAGACCATGCCTAGCATGCTGCTGGCTAAAAGCTGTTAGCATAAAGACGTATCAAATTGGAGGAGACTACGTGGGCTGTTGCCATGCGCAGCGAGGAAGGAAACAGGAAGCCATGCTCTCATAGGCTAGTTTGTTAGCCCATCTGAGTCCAGCAAATTAGCATAATGAATATTAATGAGTTGGAGCTGAACCAAGACAAATTCTCAAATCGTCAGATTGAAAGGTCTGTAAATCTTAACGTTTTTTTTTATATAAAATGCTTCATATTACAGAGATAACCACAAAGTCATGAAATTTGTGTGAAATGGCCTCTTTAAGGTATTTAATATAACGCTCAGATGCTCCCTTTATTACAAACGGTACTGCTCAAGCTGCTAGGTAACAGAATTTTACAAGATGCAACCATTTTATTCAGCCGCTGTTTTTAATCTTTCTGGTTTCAGTTTAATAGGAAACTAACCACTGTGTGGCTGCAGTACTGTTCCAAACCCAGTAGTTGAGGTAGCCTACCTGCTGGGTCGTCTTATGCTGCTAAGCTGCTTTTGAGTTTGAATGACTTACTGAGGTTTCAAAAGGACTCACTGTGGATAAACATGACATTCACAAACTTTAAAAGTAAATAGCCTCACATAAAAATTAAATCTTGAGTGCAGATTCAGGGCAAGAAATATTCTGGGACAGCTGCACAGACACTTTGTGTATCATAAAAACTAAACCAAATAAAAATGAAAAGCATTTTGTCGAGCCAAATGAAAACCAATTCAAACTCACAGCCATAAAAGCATTTTTTTCAGCATGCTAAACAAATAAAGACCAAAAGACGTATCTAGTATCAGAATGTTCACCATCTTCATTCACTCAAATCTAAAGTAATATTCAGTGCCGTCTAATTCCACCTCATACGGCATAGCTGGGAAACTGATGTCAGAGTCTTGGCAGCGTTGAGCCTTGATGAAGGGGAACCACATCATCTTAGTGATTGGAAAGGAACAAAAGTAAACACATCTAACATTACCATTCCATGAGAAATCTGTCTGTCCTTTGCTATTTACAAAGTTACAGCCAGTGGCTCTTAAATGTAACTGAATGAGACCTGAAAGCTGAAGACAATGCTTGTCCAAAAAGGCCGCTCACACAACGTTTGCCAACCAGGGGTGATAATAGCCTCTGAGAGGGCAGAATAAATGAATAAAAGGGAAAAGAGTAACAGGTGTGAAGCAGCTGAAAGTTGTCAAATTTCTTCTGGCGTTACTACAGACATTATCTGGCCTCCTGTGGTAAGAGATACTTTTGAGATTATTCAACAGAGCAGATCAAGCAGCTAGTCCTCTGCCAAACGGCCTGTAACAGCATCATCGTTTAGTCCTACTCCACCCTTTTCCTGCATGCCATCGCTCGGAAAGTTGATCAAATAACAAGAGAACAATAGAAGACGCTATAATACCAAATTAAATAGGGCCCTGGTGATAGCACCAGAAAAAGGCTTGAACACTAAAGGTGAATTTATGTAAATACACTTTTCAACTTTCTGATATTTTTAAAGTGGATGCCTGATAAAAGGAACCTGCCTATATACTTTAATTTATCAGATTTTATCAGTATAAAGACAAATACTGATGCATCTAGATTTAAAGAGGCCATATCATACTAATTTCAGGACTTTGTGGTTATTTCTTAAGTATTAACCTGTAATATGAAACATTTTATATCTGAAAAACATCAGGAAACACTTATTAACAGACCTTTCAATCTGTCTGCGTTAAAATTCGAGTGGTTCCGGCTCCTTCTGTCAGGCTTCAGCAGCAGCTCGTTCATATTCATTATTCAAATTTGCTGGACTCTGATTGGCTAACAAACTAGCCTATGAGAGCAAAGAATACTGTTTCCTCCCCCGCTGTGCATGGCAACATCAGACGATCTCTCTTCCTTTTTGCTACGTCTTATGCTACAGCTTTTAGCCAGCAGCATGCTAGGCGTGGTTTCAGATACAGATACAGGCCGTTTGGACTCGGGAGAACTCGGGTGTTATCACCACCTGCGTAGTTTGAGAGATTAAAACTGAAAGAGAAGTTGTTGACCTGTTTTCACACCCACTATGAAGGTAAGAACACATGTAGAGCTAAAATATTCAACAGAAACCTAGAAAATACATTTTTAATGGAAGGGCCTCTTTAATCCAAACATTGTTATCTACACACAGCTGCTTTAGTGATCCAGTTGCATCATAAACACGTGTCTATGAATCAGTTTAAACTAGTTAATCTTCCCATCTCTAGTTTTTACATTCATTAATAATCTGCTCAGCTCACAGAGACCTGAGGTGTGTCTCCCTCTTTGACATGCAGCTCTATAATGTAATCACTTCTCTGCAAAAAATTAAAGCCTGCAACTCTGGAGACACCAAGCAGACCAAAGCAAACGTAAGCACAGCGCAAAGACACAAGTTTCTGGAGCAGAGTTTATTACTTCTCATGCAACTGTGAATAAAAGATTCCCAAAAGGGATTTCTGTTGAAAGAGAGCACAAAACAGAGAGAAGATCAGGGATTGTTTGCACGTTCACAAATTCCAGAAAATGAAGATGTGGCTTAAAAACGTGCTTTATCAATAAAAACACTATGTATGCATGTATGTATGTATGTGAGATTATTTTCAGATGATTAAACGGTGCCTGGAGAAAACTCAGTATCAGATTTAGCAACTATATTGGTTTCTTGTGGCTTGAAATTGTTTTCAGAAACATCTTTTTTTTTTCAATAGTTTCAATGAAAGTGTCTGACCTTGAAATTTATTCATCCTCCTAAATGTAGTTTCAACAGCAAAGCTGAACAGTCACAAAATTTTGGGAGAAGCAAATACGATGATTCAGGAGCATCTGGATAGAAATCTCAGTACAGTATTTTTAGCAGGTGTGAAAGGCCAAAAATCTGCATCAAGTCTGGAATACAGGAAGAAAAAAATGATGAATCTATCAAGACAAATCAAATTATTAAGACCCCTCAGATTAATCATTCCCAGCTATGCTGCCTTGGAGCAGAAAGCTTTGACAAATAGGTGACAACACGAAACGGAAAGCTGGCAGGCAATTAGAACCAAGAGGCATGAGAATGTGCAATAAATCACAGCTGTGAAGACTCAATAAATTCCCTGCAAATTTAGATATAAATGGAAACACAAAAGACAGAAGACCCAAGCAGTTGTGGAAATTAAAAGACAAACAAAACTCAAGATTGACTGCAGCGCTGGAGGTGTTCCAAACAACCCTAAAGGGACTTTAGTGGATCGTAAAACGAAGCATATACATATACACACGATCAGACTGGCAACTTCTGTGTATTTCTGCCACTATATTTCAATTCACTCCACTTTCAGAGTGTTAAAAAGATCAAATAAATAAAATAAAATAAAAAAGACTCTTGCAAATCTAAACATTTCCAACATATGGTGCACCACTAGACCAGGAATTGAATCCCTACATTTGAAAGATTATCAACACAATACATGAACAAAGATACCCCAAATGTAAAGACAGTTTGAATGAGTCATCTGATCCAGTTCTAAGCTTTGCCCACCACAAGGACTTACAACGTGTAACAGACACACAGCCAAGTCTTTGAAATGATCCCTAAAGTGTCTGGAACACCAACCACATCATCGTCAAGCAGAAGAACTATAAATTAGTCTGTGAAAGAGAAAATGGACATGCAAACAAGACAGCTCAGACTCTTATTCTTCAGTAATACAGTTTCAAATGTTGCCCTTAAAGTGCAGAGAAATATCTGCATGTACTATGAAGTCTGTGACTCACTTAGATTTGACAGCAAATCCATCCAATCAGGCAGAGATCGCACCAGGATTTATGTTCATCCATCCACTATGTAATCCTTCTGGATTCTCTTTGAAACAACACTACACGTGATGATGTGCCAAAAGTTCTGAAAATAATTTGCTATTCCTGGTTGTGATCTTTTTTCTCTCAGAGTAACACACTGAAAGAGATGAGTCACCTTCTTAGAATCTGGACACCTTCACCATCATGAAAGAACATTAAACAATTGTTTGTGTAAATAGAATTTGTAAGTGTAAAAGAGGAGGCCAATAAACTGCCACAGCAAACAGCTGTATATGTTAGAAAAACAAGTTAGCAAGAAACGCCAACGCACTTATTCAAGACAGACAGTACGTCCCTCAGCACTGCAGAAGTCTGGCCAAACCCAACAGCCTCAACTTTCCACACAACAATGATGGATATCTTCTGGTTAACAGTCGGCGCTGGACGAAAGATGGTCAAATACTGCATTAGCTTCGCTGCCTGAAGCAACAGTTTAAAACTGAAGACCTAATGGATTAAAACGGTGCTGCAAATGCTTGCAGAACGTGCAAAGTTACAAACGTTTTTAATTTATCGGTGTTAGAATGTAAAAGGGTGTGTTACGGCTGCAAATGTATCATCAGGGTGCACGATAAAAGTATAACACAGGTGTGTTTGGACTGAAACTACTTTAAACCACAGACTGCATTTCTGTTGCAACGAATTACAACTATATATCTCAATATTAGAATTGTGTAAATTGATGGATTCTGGTCACCATAGACAACAAGGTTTGGCTCAGATCATGGTGACCAAGATGCTAAGGTACAGTATGGTGAGTGTTTTGAGAATCCTGATGACAAAACTGAAGAGGAAATTAATTTATCCTTGCAATATTTGAAAATAATCACTTTTTTTTTTTTGCAATTTTTGCCAGCTTGTACACACACATATGGAACCTGAGAGAGGAAGTCATTGAGAAAAAAAAAGGGGGAGTTTTCTCGAGATAACGAGTCATTTCTCCCGTTATCTAAATAACTCCGTTACAATGAGATAACGGGATAAATAACTTGTTATCACGGTGCCACATTTAAACAAATCTATTTTTCTCTCTACTTTGTTTTCTCCAAAAAACAAAATTTGTTTTTTGCGAGATAACGACATAACGATGTTATCAACAGATGCGGCCGTTCGCGGGTTCCATACACACAAAGACAGAGTAAAACATTATTATTATTAAATTGTTTTCAGACAAGTCAAAGGAAAGTGGTGCACTTTTTGTGTAAAAGTTTCAGAAAAGAAACATGACTCAGCATAACTTACCATCAACTTACCTATAAGACACTTGCAAAAAATCTAGAAGAAAAGTACAAAATATTTATGTTTTAAATACCTTAATTTAAAGTAATCTAAATATTCACGTGTAAGTAATGGATTGTATTATTTAAAAGACTGCATGAACATACAATATGAATGATCTATACTTAAACAACGGCATGGATATTTCTATTGTAAACCAGTAAAAAGACAATTATATAGTTATTTATTTTAACATTTCTTTGCTTTCATTTGTAAAAAAAAGCATCTGTGCAAATAAGTATATCCACAACCAATATAACGTATAACCAATTATTACATAGCGGGCGGTGTAGTTTAGGGGAAGGGCGACCGCCATTCGTTTGAAAGACAGCAGGTTCGATCCCCGGTGCTGGTAAGCTACGTCGTCGTATCCTCGGGCAAGATACCGAACCTGCTGCTGCCTCGGAGCGGCTGTAGTCTATCGGGAAGGAGGTTATCGTCTGATTGGGAGACCGTACCTTGATCCCGTGTTCCGGCAAGAGACTACGTGCCGAAGTATCCTTGGGCAATATACTGAACCGCGCGACTGCTACCCGGGTGCTGTTCAAGATGGCTGCCATCTGCTCTCTGGGTCAAATGCAGAGTCGAATTTCCCCACGAGGGATTAAAATAGGAAAATAATAATAATAATAAAAAAATCTATAAGTGTAGCTGTTAATAATGTCTTCATTTTCAAAATGTATTTAATATTCAGTGGAAATTGTTATCAGCCTTTTGTTACATTTTTCATACGAGCTTAAATTTGTTTCTGGACTAAATTAAATCGTGTTTGTTCACTTTGAAAACATTATTTTGTATTTTTTTAATAAGCAACAGTCTTTTATGACTCTTTAAAATCTCATTTTGACTGATGAGGCCCAACAACATAATAATAAATAAAAGATGTGGCACATTTTATGACCTACCAGTGTGGCTGCACTCTCCCTTTCACTTGAAACTGGATATGAGGTTAAAAACAAGATTTTTTAAACGTTGTTTGTGTTTTTAAATGTTGCTTATAAGCACTAATTCCTCTGAATATACTGGGCCAATCAATTACGTTGATGATCTTGGCACACCCATTCTTATGTTGGCCATGAATATTAGATAATTAGCGCTGTCAACAAGCTCCACTCTACAATCAGTGGCACATACCATACTTTTATTGGGTGTCTTGGCTTGGCTTGAAATCAGAGCTCAAACCAAAAACAAAAAATGTCAAATGAGTTAAAAATTCCAGAAATGGAAGAACAAGGCCTAGAAAATTGAGAATAATTGTGAACGTTTCAAACCTTCTTCATGAATACACTGTGTGAACATGCTGCTCCCTTCAGAGAACAAATATCACTAATTTAAAATGTAAATAAACTCTGTTCTGTACTCTGTTATCTACTAATTTGGACTTATTTAGTTTCTGATAAAAAGCCACCGTAAAGGCCACCCAGGAATATTCTCAACAAGTTAGAGGAAGATGATTGAAGGTGGTAGTTTGTCTGATGAAACTACAAAACATCTCATTTTAGACAAAGGGTTTAAATGATGTTTCTTAACCAGAGTGAGATGTTGATTGATCCTGCAAACACACACATAGCTTCCACTTTAAGCTATCAGTAATACTGGCTGTCCATTCCCTTGAAGCACCTCCCATCCTCCATAGATTTATTTGCTCTGTATGTTGGGAGAGATCCCAGTGTGTTCAGCTGTAAATCAAGACCTGGGTTAGTCTCTTGACCATTGATGGTGGTCCAGATCTCCCCGTACGTACAGTCCTGCCTGACCCTCTTGCTGGGTGGCCCTAACGGTGGCTTATAAAACTTAAACATCCCTCATACTTTCAGAACAAACTGAGGGTCCTTCTCCAGAGAGATGATAACAATGAAACAAAACTTCATCTCTCTTTTTCATGACAACTAACATACAGCAAACAACTATTGAGCCTCCTTTGAAAAAGACACGAGTAATGGCCGCCGCATCTTTTCATCTAAATAAGGTTTGACATGTGGAGAATCAAATAAAAGACTCCCTTTACATGGAATCTGTGGTTGTATGTCTTCATCAAACTGTCTTGCCTTTTCTTCATTCAGAAAATATATGAACTCTGAGAAAATACTGTCTGAAAAAAAAAAAAACAGATGATCTAGGGAACAACAACAGATGGCAACAGCCCTCTTGCCTTCCAGCGCTGTAAAAAAAACAGAAATATGAAACGTGTAAGATGAGACATTTCTCTTTTCTGACAGGAAAATATTGTTTATGGTGTTATAAAGATTATATCAAGGCACCACTGTGACTAAATTATACCATGTCCTGATATTCCCGCACATATCTCCTAGCCACATCCTTCTTCTAATGAGAAAGCAATGTGCTCATTTACGCAGGACATTAGTCTACATACCATGTTTTACAGGATGAGGTTTTCAGTGATTAGTCTTCTCACACATCCTTTTAACAATCCGCTGTAGTGAAATGAGACTTCAGATCTGAGTAGTTTGTTGACCACATCCCCAGGGACGATGTGAGAAACGCTGGCATTGCTGGGTGTATCTTACCACAAGACTTAGTAGGGTTTCAATGTAGGGATCAGACCGTGTCCATGATGTGTGTGTGTGTCTGGAGCCAGCGTCGGCTGTGTAACCCTCAGACAACCACAGTTTAACAGATGGACGCCCAGGAAAGGCACAGGAGCTCCAAAGTCATGGTCCAAAAAGATTTCTCTTTCTCTGTCAGCACTTTGGTGGTAGTAAGAGACAAAAAGTTTGATGGATTGTGTTACTGGATGAGGCCTGAGTTAACAAGCACAACAGCTTTGATCGGATTACATCAATGTCTCAGGAGAAGAATTTGTGATCCTGTTTGGAAGCTGTAAAATCAACACGTAATTAAGTCAAGCTCTGTAAAAAACAAAAAACAAACAAACAAAAACGGACATTTAACTGAACGTTATTTGGGTAATGTAAAATATATATATTTTATATTAAGGAATGCTAAAAAAACAACACAAATTTTAAAAAGCTGTTGCCTGGAGTAAATTAAGACTGACTTAGTCATAAGTAAATATACTAATACTCAACAATTTACAAACATCTGTGCTCATACAGTTAAAGAAGTGAAGGTATAAATTAAGGAATTAAACACATTTTGAATAATTCTCATGGTTAAAGTCAAAATGGTCTTGTGTCGGATGTCTTGAACAATTTAAATAGTTTTATCTAAAATCTCAATTTATCCTGGTTTTAATGACAATTTTAACAGCTTCCAAACATTTATTGAAACGAAGAACATATCAGTGTGAAAGTCACAAATATTCAAAGGTGGTAAAGAGGATTTTCCCCCGAATGAAAAGCCCAACAGTCTGTTTTCAAATAGAGTGCATGCATTTATCATCTATTGGCTACTTTATTTCAAGCCTCACCAGGTCTATGATTTATGAACATCATAACTTTTTCTTTTGGAAACCATAAGTAGAAGACCGCTACAAGTTGATAAAATGATTTTAAAGTAAATGTGAATTTTAAATTTGCTACAAAATCCTCTTTACCACCTTTAATATCCTTTCTCACTGTTAATAGCTTCCTGAACAGCTTCAGTTCGGAGAAATAGTTGACATCCAAAAGGAATGAAACTCTCTTTCTCCAAACCGAGGCTAGTCAAGAAGCAGCAGAATCTATGTGAAAATGGCAGAAATCTCACTTTAAACAGAATATAAGACATAATGGAGTAATAACAAACAATCAATAACAAACCCAAAACACATGCGCTAAATCATTTTACTAATTTCTCAACATTCCATATATTCCTTCAACAACTAACTTATTTGCTATCTGAAACACACTTATTATTTTAACAGTGCATGTCAATAAACACTTTCTTTACATGGATGTGCTGTCTTCATTATGCTAACATGTACTAGGCTTAAAACAAGGGTCCATTAGCAACAAAATGCATCTGTTTTTTTGGTCTCCATGTGGAATTTTAACGTCATGCTACAGGGCAAACAAATTAAAAGGCATATTCCATATTCTCAAGTAATATTTTTCTTGATTCATTATAATTTATAGTACAATGTGTATGAAATATTGGTGGAAAAAGTATACAATCTTCTTTTTTTCTGTTCATTCATATGCTTTATAAAAATAATCGTCTTAGTACACATATTCAAAATGTCCAGTGGTTTGCATAATACAGTAGTTTGATTGGATCAACGTCTGTGGTCTCTGTCATTATAGGCCTGTGAAAAATAAAAGAAAAAACATCAGTCTCCTGGAAACCAACATCAGACACATTGAACCACTAACAGGAATAATATCTGAGGCAATTACTATGAAATGGTCTTTTAATATTTGAACATGTAAAAGAAAAATGTGAGGTGGAAAATGAGGCAGCGCATTAAAGGTTCCAATCTCCATATTTCACAAGATGGGAGGGTTGGGACAGCAGTAAGCTTTGAGTTTGGTTGCCTTGGCGATGCGCTGGCCTCTCTGATAGCCAAGCAGCAGCAACAGCTGGCTCTCAGATCGGCCTCCAGACTGGCACACTCTCACTGGGTAATGTGGGCACCTCTGAAGCCACAAGAAGGAGAACCACAGACAACCTCAAACCAGACAAGCTTTCTCCTTCTTCTAAATGTTGATGCTGTAAGTTGACGCTGTCTGCTGTAAACTCAAAACCAAAAGTGACTTAATGGAACTGGGATTCAGTGTTCCTGTCTCCAAACACACAGGCAGCCTCAACCAATCAGGTTTCAGAGCCACTGTGCCCTCCATTTAGCCTGTGACGGTAATCCACTAGGCCATAAATGAAGGTGGAGGCTTCCACTGTGGTTATTTTG
Source organism: Pachypanchax playfairii (assembly GCA_006937955.1). NCBI lineage: Eukaryota > Metazoa > Chordata > Actinopteri > Cyprinodontiformes > Aplocheilidae > Pachypanchax > Pachypanchax playfairii. The sequence continues at coordinate 1,547,957 of SSNP01000018.1, read as the reverse complement.
GTAAGATGTTATGGCTCTCTAAATGAGGTCATGTCAAGACACTGAGATCCTCTCGGTTTTTCCTACTTTAGGCAGCTGCTTACAAAACCATAACTATTATCACTCATCGTATTAATATGGAGTCAAGATGACACAACGCATGAAGATATGAGTCTGTTTCTTGGTGCAGCTTAAGGCTGACACCTCTAATCGTTCAAACTCTCACCTGAAAACACAGATCTCTTGATGCCGTCCCGTGAACTACCTGGAAAAATGAACACAGAGAGTCATAGAATCAGACATGACAACCAAATGACTCTTAAAGGGATAGTTCAGTTTTTTTTAAGTTTGGTCTCAATTGAGATGGTATGAGTCAGAATAATCTCAGAGAGAACCTGTCATAGTGTCAGTCTAATGGTTATTCAAACTGGGGACTATTCCACAGCAGATTTTAGACATTTTTAACATTATTTTTAGTAGATGGTTATTTATATTGATGTACACTGTAGATGAGTTGTGTTGAAATGCATGTTAAATATACCTTGTCCATGTAGCTAACAGAAATGAAGTAGAAACATCATAGCCTTCAGTTGAACTATTATGAAATGTTTAAAGCTGCATTCCAGATTTTCTTCTCAGACAGCACCACTGAGGTGAAAAACACATGATGCACATTTAAGTCCCGCCCCTCTGTGTCCGTGATACGATAGCAAGCATCTGATTACATTCGTGCATGCGCGCCACCTTTGTTACGATGGACACTCCATGAGTAAGTCACATTTATATGTTTATTTAAGGCGGTTGCTACTCCGTGATTCTCGTGTCTTTTCAGCGTTGTAAACAACTCGTAAACGCCGGTAGGGTAGTTCTTCAGGATGCGTGCACGCACTCTCTAGGTTGATTGAGAGGTGTACTATGCAGATGGTTAATGCCATTGGCTAATGCTGAGCAGCACTCAGTAAAAATTGAGAAAGAAAAATGAAAAAATTGTGACATTTTTCCTACATTATATTACAGAACCGGGTCAGACTATCGCTTTCATGGAAGTTCAAAATATCATTCATAACTCCTGAAAAAGGGGAAAACTCTGGATTGCAGTTTGACTTGTTCTGGATAACTGAAATCCTCTCTGAAATTGGACTCATTCTTGTTACATGTTCTCTAGTCGCTTCAATGAGAACACATGAAGGTTATACTTCAATTAGCGTTCCAACTAGATCTGCTGCCTTTGTTAGAGCTGAGTTTTTTTTTAAAGAGGGCCTTCCATTAAAACCAGTTTTTCTGAGGTTTCTGTTGAATATTTTAGCTCCACAGGTGTTCTTACCTTCATAGTGGGTGTGAAAACAGGTCAATAACTTCTCTTTCAGTTTTAATCTCTCAAACTACGCAGGTGGTGATAAAACCCGAGTTCTCCCGAGTCTGAACGGCCTGTATCTGTTTCATCACAACTCCTTTGTTCGTTAGTATTCATCAGCTCCTGCAGTTGAAACCACGCCTAGCATGCTGCTGGCTAAAAGCTGTAGCATAAGACGTATCAAACAGAAAGACACGACGTCTGACGTTGCCATGCACAGTGGGGCAGGAAACAGTATTCTTTGCTCTCATAGGCTAGTTTGTTAGCCAATCAGAGTCCAGCAAATTCGAACAATGAATATGAACGAGCTGCTGCCTGACGGAAGGAGCTGGAACCACCTGAATTTTAATGCAAATGATTGAAATAACCACAAAGTCCTGAAATGTGTATGAAATGGCCTCTAGCAGTAAAGAAGCCTCAATTAATTAATTTATTTTTAAAATTGACAAAATATTTTAACCACAGTTGTTAGCAAAGATATTCACGAGTTATCCGAGCGTAGTTATATGGTCTTGAGTGCTATTTCTTAAAATGCACTAGATGTTGTGAACTCTGATGCTGACGGCCTTTAGTTGTGACACATCTTTGCTGAGTGACAGATGGCGTTTGTAAAATATGAAACAGATGTTCTGTCAACAAAAACACGGGCCATCCTCAGCATCAGAGTTCACAACATTGCTGCTACGTCTCAAGTAGCTATATGCACCAACGATTGTTCATTATTGTCACTAACAGCTGTTGATAAAAAAGTGCCTAAAAAACATAAACATAGAAAAACAACATTTTCCAAAGCAGCTGATCTAAATGTAACTCAGATTGAACTGTGGTTTGGTAAATTTCAACTGACTAGTTGAATTCAAATTATCAATAACGTCCCCACAAAAAACTAATTCAAAACATCATAATTATTCCTTTAAGTAACCGTCTGTACATTATAGAAAATATTTACTGTTTATTGTCTTGCTAGGAGGCAAGGTAAGTTTTTTATCTGAAATAGCAAACACTATTAATTATTAATATTATACCTCAGAAAACATTTTAACAAGTCTGTTAAAACAACAACAAAAAAACCCTAAAACATTTCTTTCCACTGTGTACATGAAGTATAAACAAGGTTCAGTCGGAGCATGTGAGGAAAAAAAAAGAACCAATTTTCATCTGTATTTTGGAATGTGTGGTTGACGTTTTGTGGAAGTTTATAGAATAACAGGAAATACTTGAGGATTTTCCCCTATTATTTCGCTCTTAGTTCAGACACATCTGCTGTGATTCAGTTAAGAGGTTTTACTGTACTAATGACGTGAATCCCGTTTTCACGGACGCACATTAGCAGACCTGTTTGTGTTTCATTTTCAAGCCAGAAGGAATGAACTGGAATGTAGTATTTAATTTATTGCAACACGATGTTTATTTTGAGTACATTATTTGAGTTTTTCCATTGAATACAAAGCAGACTGCAGCTCTTTGGGATACAAAATGTTATCACATCTTGTCTTTAGCTGTTTACTCAATTGTGTGACCTGAAAATTGAAAACAGAGCCTCTAGCTATGGGTGTTGCTCCCACAAAAGCCTTCAAATGCCCTAAAAACACTGAAAAATCAGATTAAAGGGGGTGAAATATTCATGTCTTTCCTTGACTAATGAAATCTTTGTCACGCACACACACAGTGACTTATAAACCAGGGTTTAGTGAACAGTCCTGTGGGTCTTCTCACACGCTAGAAGGTGCTTTGTCACGTCTTGTGGCTGCTGGGTCTCCTTTTTGTCTCTCTGAGCTACATCTAATTCAATGTGTGCTTCATATTCTTTTCTCAACATGCCATTATTGTTGCCAAGACTTAGAGAAGGCCCCAAGGGGCTATTAGGAAAACGTATCCATGTATTGTGCAAGATACACATTTGGCAAAACATTGACCCTCCAGAGGAACTTGTCAGAGGGGTTATGTTTCCATGTGACAACCATTCGCCTGCGTCTTTTCTTTGATGGAAATTCTTGTGTTATAACATCAGTGAATGCCGCTTTTTGTTAATTCCACATGTAGATAATCAGTCTGAGTAGCAGATTTTTAATTTACTGTGCAAGTTCTGCTATTTTGAGAACAATTATTAATTCAACAATGTATGAAGTTTTGCACTCATTTAACAACCTACTACAGAGTTTCAATGACGTAGTTATACATCCCAAAAATGTGGAAAAGTTGGTCTGGCTGATAGTCAGACAACATGACCATCAATGCAGCACTCTGTTCCAGGACAAGAGGTGCTGACATTTAATGTTTAATAGCTATAAACATTGGATTTGACATTTGATAAAATGCAATATCTCTTTGGAAACATCATGTGAGTCAGAAGAAATTGAAAACAGATTCTAAAAAAAATTCCGCTGATACAAAAGAAATACAAAGATTTGATCCTTTAATATCAACGAGAGGTTTTTTTAAATAACAAAAATAATTTAAATGAAGTACCAGTTAAATTAATTGTTTTGGAATATTTGTTCTTTCAGTTTAATAACTGCTCTGCTCTGAGTGGTTACCATACCTTTAATCTTCTGACCCACAACATAACAATAGCAGGTGCTTATGACCCTGATTATTGTTGTTTTGGGTCAACAAACTTTGCAAATACTCCTATTTAAAAGGACATAATGACTCAAATAGCCTTAACAACCACAATATGATACTGTATTATTATTATTATATTTATAATTAGGACTATCATCTTTTTTATAACATTTTGATGAAAAAAATAGGACAAATATTTAATATTGACTTGGATTTCTGGAGATCAGCTGATGACCTGCACTTGGTGTTGTATGACCCACACAGGGGACCAGATCCCTACTATGGGAAACCCCTGTGATAAACAGGGGTCTCAAACTCAAGTCCACTATCCTTCATGTTTTAGATGTTTTTCAGCTCCAAAACACCTGAATGAAATAATTAAATTACTTCCTCATCATGTCATCATGTTTAGCATAGGCCTGTTAATGACCTGTTCATCCAAACCAGTTGTGTTGAAGCAGATGAACATTTGAAACATGCAGGATAGCCGCCTTCAAGGATTGGAGTTTGAGACCCCTTCTTTAAAGACATAGTTCAGTATTTTGTGGATAGTGATTGTATGGATTAGCTATGAGTAGTTAGTATCTTAGCTGCAGTAGACTTTCCACTGGATGCGTGACGTCAGTAAAGCATTGCTTAGCGGTGGCGGCTGTGGCTCAGTGGTTAGAGCGGTCGTCCTCCAATTTGAAGGTTGGTGGATCGATCCCGGCTTCCACCGCCACATGTCGAAGTCTCCTTGGGCTGAACCACTGAACCCCCGATCTGCGTATCGGGTTGTGTGAGTGTTAGCCCCTACCCTCTCCCCCCGGTTTACATATATCGGGTTGTGTGAATGGGTGAATGCAAAACCTTGTAGTGTGAAAGCGCTTTGAGTGGTCTGAATGACTAGAAAAGTGCTATACAAATACAGGACATTTACATTTACCATTTAAAACACGGCTGATAGCCGCCATTAAACTCAATTGGACCATTTCCACGGGGCATGAAGCAACACGTATCAGACCCATCTCAGAAGCGTTGTGTTGTGGACTTTACATGGCAGTTCTATTTTTTACGCACTACGCTTCTAAAATGCATCAAGCTCAGCAGTTTAGTTTGCACCAGACAGGAAATCAGGCATGTGTGTAGTTCCAAAATAAAAAGACAAGTGCAGATTTCCGTTTGCGAGACTACAAAAAAATACATTCCGTGACGGGTTTAAAGTCCGTAGTTGGTGTGAAAATAAACCACATACCTTCTGGATACATGTTATTGTATTTCTTCCTGCTTGTTCTTGTGTGTACTGACGAAATCGTATTTCGTGATCTCACAGGACCAGCTGAATGGAATGCTTTATGCGAGTGATACACGTCTGAAACGCTACTGGCGGGAAGTGACACACGGATGATTTCGCGAGCAAAACGCTAGGCGCCGCTGACACGTTCAGTGTAAATGAGGGATTAGAGCGATATCAGTTTGGAGAGTCAGTTAGAATGTTTCAACATTCAGAAACAGCTCAGAAGTAAAACATTTTTCTAAACAGTTTAATCAAATGTTGGATAACATTTTAACTATCGATGACTCATTACTCAAAGCTCATCATGTTCGTAAGTTAGCGAAACCCAGAACGTGGACAAGCCGAGCAAAAACTGTGTCACAATAACACAAAGCAGCACAGACCTTGTTAGAGCTAAAAAATATTTATAACTTAAACCACAACAATAAAAAGTTTTAAGGTAGGAAAATATTCAACAGTGTGTTTAGTCAAACTGTCAGGAAATGATTTAGCTTGATTTGACCCCAACTAAAATAGTGGCTGGTAGTAAAATCTCCCTACAACCACGATTTAGGAAAAGCAAATCCATCTACAGCCTTTCGTGTCATAATCAGGGCAGGATTTATACTATCAGTCTAAGCAAAAAAAGCTCTACAACAGCCTTTTCATGTGCTTTTAGTTTTCTCGTTATTTGTGAATTTCTGGCTGCAGACCTGAAATAATACTTTAAGCAATGCGGACATGTATCATTTTTATCTAAAACGAACACAGCTGCAGATGTAACTATGTTTTAACTAATGATAAAACAGCATACACTTGACATTTCCTCGGTGGATCTCAGTGAATTGAAAAGTACTTAGTTTCACTGGTGAGGCTCACACTATTGGCCCACACAGCCACGAGCACTAATTTGATTTACAAACCAGAACATTTAAAGAAGGCTGATCTGGTTCTGTCATGTTCAAGGCTAGTGTATTGTGTTTATTGTATTACAGCCAGACCATTACTGCGAACAGATTTACAATGTTCTATAACAATCAATCACATCTATAGAATAAATCCTGATAGAGATTTATTCCTAGCGTGATGCCAAAGTTTTACATGACAACTTTTCTCCATTTTAGAACCCCACTAGGATTTCACTCAACAGTGAATTATTGCAGTTTTCTGCCCCTCTGTTCCATCTAAAAAGTTTATTAGTTAGTATTTTTTTTCACTGCTACTTTAAATCAGTTGTAATTTATTGGGGAAGAGTGACATCATAAAATTCACTCTCATCTTACATGTCAAATCAATAAACATATGCAGGAAGGAAAAATCATTAAAGGTGGAAGGTTTGTGAGCTGCAGATTCACCAGAGGGACTCTGACAAGATCCGAGCAACTGAAATAACTTGTAAATAACTCTGTTCTGCTGTAACAGGAGCCGACAGAGTCCTGATCAAATACAGAATAAAGAAGATAAAAGTAGGCGACTCACTCTTATCCTGCTCAGGAGGCTCCAGGATGTCACTGTCTGTATCACTGGGAATATGCCAAGGCTGTCTGATTGCCTGTAACTGCTGGTAAAACTCATCCTAAAATGGAAAAAGAAGACAATGCCAGAGAGGTCATAAAAGACAGGAATCATTTAAATTATGTGTAAAGAATAACAAAAAGGAAGAGGACAGGAAATGGACTCTAACAATGAAAAATAATCCAAGGCGTTCTCAAACCAGAGGGAAAATATATCATATAATCCCCCCCATAAAAGTTTGGGTTTGTCCTATGGTCTCCTTCTAGTGGGATATGCCAGAGAATTCACCACAAGGCAGCAACTGATCAAACCCCCGAACCACCTCAGCCAACGGAGGAGGACCAGCGTTGACTCCACTCAAAGAGCTCCCTTGAAAGATGGAGCTCCTCACCTAATCTGTAAAGTAACAAGCCTATTTCAGCTGCTTGGATCATTTGCTCATGACTCAAATCTCACAAAAGTCAATCAATTTTAGAAGGTAGACAGACCAGTAAATAAAGTGCATTTCAGCTCAGCTAGCTTTTTACTGCCGATGTAGCCATGATTCGTTGGTCCATTTTGCCATCACTCCTAAACAAGACCCCGAGATGCTTTCAATCCTCTACTTGAGTAGAAACTCACCCCAACCCAGAAGGAACTTAGGTTGACAACCATGATCTAAGATTTAAGGGAGTCGAGCCTTATCCTGGCTGCGAATCGGAATGTCTCACTGTCGCTAACGTTCAATAGTAAGAATATTTAGTATTTTCATTAAGCCAAAACATACTTAAATTAAAGATCCAAATGCCTCAAAAAATAGTCATAGGATTTTTGAAGGCAAAATAAAAAAAAGAAAATTCAAGCGATCACACAAATAAGAGAAGAAAAATAAAGAAATAAGTGGATTTTCCTTCTTTTTTGCTCATCTAGTAATTTACGAGGCTGAAGAGTCTCATAGTTTCTAACCAGGCTGGGTTTTGAGACTCCAGTCCTTCAATAAAGGAACAGGTGGCCTTAATAAAAGCAGACCAGGGGCACTCGAATAATGTTTTGGATAATGCCACTAGGTGTCAACTGGCATAACTGTCAAAAAAGTACACAAAGGGACCATAAAGCTACTTACTCGTCATTAAGAAAGCCTTCAAAAAGGGCTTGTATTTAACAGGGCTGCTGTTAAGTAGATCATGAAAGGAAAATATGAAAAGCGATCCCTCTGAAAGTACCTCTTTAATGCCAGGCTCATTTTTCCACAATGAAATGACATCCTACTGTACAGACCTCCATGACTCCCCTCAAAACCCCACACAAAGTATATAAGTGTGTTTTGTTGGTCACGCACAAGCTCACACTTAATCTGTCTGAGTAAAAGCTCTCCTGTACTACAGTCGGCTTTCTTGGTAATCTACATTTTATCTCAAATTTTTATCCCGTGTTTCACATAACACGTGTCTACTTGATCTATTTGGCAAAACGTAATAACTGATGGTCACGGACATGCTATTCCAACGTAAAACTAGTTTGGAAAAGGATCATTTCTGTCATCTTGCAGCATCATTTGCAATTATGTGCTAAAGCCAGGAGACAGAGACTTCACGATCGCTCCAGAGGCAGGAGAAACCAGCTAGACTGTTATTGTCTAGAGGTTAAGTAAATACACTAAAATTAAGTGCAAAGAATAACAATTTGTGGTTTATGTGCTGTGCTTTTTGTCTGCCTGGCCCAAACCTTCTGTAGTCTTGTCATGACTATCTCCAGGCAAAGACTATGCAAAGCCAAAAACAATCATGTCCAAGAAACAGTCTATTGATGTGAATAATTGTTCAAATCTACATACTCTTCTTAAAAAATAGAGCTAAAAATGTTGTTTTTTTTTTTTAGAAAAGGTCAAGTTCATGATTTAGGTTTTATGCTATTATAAGACAAACATGACCAACAGTAAGATACATCATGCAATAATCATTTTTTTAAAATGCCTAAATGTCTACGTAGAAAAAGAACAATAAACAGATTGCAGTTCTGAGGTATGAAAGACTTTTTTGAGTTACGAACCAAGAGTGATATTTTGTTTCATGGTCTTACCTCAGACAGATATGCCCGAAGGCTGGCACCGAGACTGTCCGTTGTACTCAGTCCTGGAGGGGTGAGCAGCGGCCGAGGAAGTATTGGCTGACTTGTAGGTGTCACTGGGCGGCTCCGCGACCTCCTGAATGTCACCTCTTTATGAGATCCTGGGTTAAAACTGGAGCGTGTCAATAAGCTGGTTGGGGTCAAGGGTCTACTGGGTGTTCTTGGAGTTTGAGTCCTACTTCCAGGGTTACTGGGAGTCCGACCCATGATCTGGGAGGTGGGCTTGGGGCTAAGACAGGGGAGGCCAATGCCACAAGGGTTAGCTGAAAAGCTGGGGGACTGAGGTCTAGAGACGAGGCTGTTGAGAGGAAGCGTGTCAGGTAGAGCTCGGTGGCGCAGAGGGTTGTGGAGTAGACTGCCGTGTGGATTATTGGTGCTCCGAGTTGTCATCTTTCCTACCTCTGCCAGTTTGGCTAGGTCTTTCTCAACCTCTGTCAAAAAGAAGAGAGACAAAAACTATATGTCACTATTAAAAATGCTTTAAAAAAAGTAGATGGACTAAAATTGTGCTAGCATGAATTGCGATAAATGTTTTTTGGAACTGTCGGTAATCTACTTCAAAACTGGCACTGCTATAACAAACCATAAGCTTGTTAATTAGAACCAGCATTACACTCCAAACTGAGCCTGCTTACCTGCACTAGTTCAAATTTTGATTATTTGTAATTTTTCCACACAAAACCCTCTTCAAATAAACTGAACTCTCCTTCTTATGTGATTTCTTGTCTTTATTTTTTTGACAGTGCCTGTAATGCTTTGTACAAATCCCAGATTAACATCCAAGATTCCATCATAACGTCAGGCTTGTTTTTGATCATAATTCAGGGGCCATGAAAAGAAGCTGGGCTTCATCCCACTGGACAGATGATTCACAAATTTTACCGAGCATTAAAGTGGGCGTGACTTGCTCGTCTTTAATCCTTCTTCTGGGTAATGATGACAATATTTATAGATCTTGTAAACCGTGATGAATCAAGCTTCCCCTAATAGAAAAAAAAGTTCCAAGCTGACATACAGTTAGTACTGAACGTAATATTTTTCCTTCTCTTTTTTTCGGATGAAAACAAACTTGTTTGCTTCTCTGGTCGTTTAAGTAACGATTTCTGTTTTCAAAAGAACGTGACTCTGCCAACTTCTGTGATCAACATCTGGGTCATTTTTTCCGCAACTGTTTAGCTTTTGTTTCAAATTCTGGCAATCTGTGTTCAACAAAACCTGTCTGGGAGTTATCATCCGAGAGGCATAATTTCACGAATGAGTCATCAAGAGGGGAGTCTTTCTGGAGAGCTGTATATGTGTGGCATCAAATAAAACAAAAGCAAGCATGACAAGTATCTCATAAACCTTGACTTCCTTGTTTTTGAACAAATGGTGCTCTGCTCCCATACAAACAACATTTTTTCCATGAGATAATTTGAACCATATGATTCTGTTTGCTGACAAATACCCATTTAGTATGCAAAGTAAAAAACGACTACAATTATAGGGGAAAAAGTCTTCTTTTTACATTTGTTTGCAGATTTTTCATTGCTGCCTATAGTAATTTCCCATGTGCTAAAAACACATAATAAAAAGCATGGCTTCACTTCGGTGTTGATTTAACTTAAACAGATTGGAAATAAAGTTTGCAAATGTGAATTTCCTGTTGTTTATTACCAAATATAATTAACTCTGCGGTTGCTCAGTACATATCATGACATCAGCTTTTAGTTGTATGTAATTTAAACCCTAAAAGAGATTTTTAATTAGCTGATTCCTCTGCACAGCCCTGACCCTAAGACCAAAACCTAATTGCAGGGAAAAAACTCCTGTGTGACATGTAAATAAATGCCACATATTCTAAAATAACTCAATTGAACATATGATTTCCCAGTATAAGTTCAAACCCACCTACATCAGGTTACGCCTGCACTGTGTTATTATTGTATTCTACTGTAAACAGGATATATTCGTTAGCAGTCTGTTCCTGTAAAGCTGATCTGTTCAGCTCAAGATATTTACAAGTCTAATGATAACACCACATGGTTTCGGTTGTGTAAGTCATCCTCCCTTCCATAAATGGTCACAGTACTTGTGATCTTTTCGTAAACCAGTTCTACTGACTCCCTAACATTGACAACCAGCCTATCAGATCTAGATTTGCTTAGAAAACGAGTGCTGTTGACTGTGTTATACAGTGATACTGTAAGCAATCCTCCAAAGGCATTAACACAAACTGACAGCTTCTAGTGATCAAAGAAATAAAGAATCTCATTGTTTGAACGAAACTTTTGTTTTAGGAAAAGGGAAAAAAAGCAAAATAAAAGATGGGACAGAGAAGGAGACACGAAGAGACAGAAACAGACCAAATCGATTCAAGTCTTATTGATTGGGAATTCGTTTACCATATGACCACAGCAGGCGTAAACTGTTTAGAACTCTCGCACTTGTGAAAATGAAGTAACTGACGACACATCTGCATGCAGGTGTGTTACCATATAAAACACTGACCTGAATAAAGGAAAAATCTTGTGATCATAGGTGAGGGTTGGAACATAGACCGACTAGTAAATTAATAGCTTAGCCCTCCGGCTCTGTTTCCTCTTCACCATGACCGACCAGAGCAACGCCCTCATAACTCCGGATGAGGCCCCGCCCCACCGTTCCATCTCCTGCTTCATCCTCCCTTCCTTCATGAACAAAGCACCAAGATACCTAAACCCCTGTGCTTGAGGCAAGGACTCACTCCCAACTCTCTGATGAACCACCACCTCAACATGGCAGAGGGGTTCAAATACCTTTATAATAGTTAATGTATGAATACCTTTTATGACAAAGTTTTAAAACGTTGGTTTTACTTGAATCTGTTCTGTATTCTTTTATATTTTTGAATGGGTCACTTTAAAGATGTGTGATAAAATTGTTTGGACTTCCTTCCATGACCTCAGAAACTAGTACATAATCTAGTCGTTGAAAAAAGGCCGATGTAATTTGTCTGATACAGATGAGTTTGTTATCCTTTCATAAGATAACACAGTATAACGTTGTATCAGAATGCAGATACACCCTAACAGCATGAAGACCTAGATGGTTCACACAGTCTTTCATTACTTCAACCAACAACCTTATTAATGCCTATATTTAACCCCTTTTTTCCACCGGATGTGTAACTGACGCGGCATGTTTTGCTCACAAAATCAGCCGTGTGTCCCTTTCCACCCGGAGCATTTCAGACGCGTATCGCTCGCGAAAGCGTTTCTTCCACCTGGTCCCAGGAGATCCCAAAATCACAAGTGAATTGCGAAATCACACGTTATTTCGTCGGTACAAACAACAACAAGAAGGGAGAAAGACAACAACATGCATCCAGAAGGTATTTGGTTTATTTTCACACCACCTACAGACTTTAAATCAGTCACAGGTAATTTATTTTTTCGTAGTCAAACAGAAATCTGTACGTGTCCTTTTATTTTGAAGCTTCTAGGTATTTTACTTTTCACAAACACCTGATTTCCTGTCTGATCCAAACTAAACTGCTGAGCTTGATGTGTTTTAGAAGTGTAGTGTGTAAAAACACAACACTACGCTTCTGAGATGCGTCCGATTCGCGTTGCTTCGTGCCCGGTGGAAATGGTCTCGTTACGCGCCCGTTACATGTCCGGTGGAAAGGACTGGTAAAAATCTTTAACAGAAAACAAAAACAACACAAATACTTTATGGGTGTAAGACTGAAAGTTAGACTACCATTAGTACAAATATTTCAATGTCTCACAAACTCCAGCTGTTTTGTTTATTGAAAAGTTCACTTTAGCTCAACCAACATGCTTCAAATAAGTTTGGTATGTGAAGGCAAAGTCTTTACACAGTGTGATCCTGTCAAACAGAGTGGAAAGACATGCATAAACAAACAAGTGTGTGACACATGACACTGAATGGCGCCAATTCCTCTGGCCTCCATCCCAGACTTTCATCTGATTCATGAACATAGTTGATCTTCTCGACAGCACATGCAGCCAGACGTCACATGCATCAAAGATGAGCAGCGGGCTACATATTGGATGCTAATATCTAAAGTGCCACATGACATCAAGTTTGATGGGGAAAATACTGGTTTCCAGTGCAGATGGGCTTCAGTCAGTTCCAAAACAATTAATAAACAAACCTGTTGTCACTGAAGCTATGAGGGATTTTCAGTATATGGAAAGGATTTTCTTATTTTCTGTAGCATATTAGTAAAGATATTTGCATTGCTCCATTTTTCATATCAGGAAGGGACTAGTTAAGAAAAACTAATTGGTAGCATCCCATAATAAAGATGTTACAACTAGTCAAAAGTGGTAAGTTGTTGCCTTTAAAATTGTATATGGAAACTTTTATGTAAATATGACCACTTTTGAGGAATATGTTAAACTGAAATCAGTTATTTTAACATTATCTAAAGATTTATTTTATTTTAATGACAAGATTGACAAAGACAAACTAAACAGATCTGTGGCTTTAAAAAGAGGCGCCATGACAGACTTGTATAAAGTTATGAAAACAGCCCTCATACATACAAATCCATATCAGAACAAGTTCTGATGATCTTGTATCTCTAAATCAGTCAGTCTCATTATATAGATGAAAATCTCTCATAGAGCATGTATGACCTTATTCAAACTAAAGAATATAAAACCCACATCATCTGATTTATAATCTCAAGTCCAAAAAAAGTTAGGCCGAAACGGTTTTTGGAATAGGGGTTGTATGTTGTGGGAAAAAGTTGGAACCTTCATTCACATGTTATCGCATTACTTCAAAGTTAGGGGCCCTTCCATTAAAAACAGTTTTTCTGAGGTTTCTGTTGATTATTTTAGCTCCACAGGTGTTCTTACCTTCATAGTGGGTGTGAAAACAGGTCAACAACTTCTCTTTCAGTTTTAATCTCTCAAACTACGCAGGTGGCGATAAAACCCGAGTTCTCTTGAGTTCGAATGGCCTGTATCTGTTTCATCACAACTTCTTTGTTTGTTAGTATTCGGCAGCTCCCGCACTTGAAACCACGCCTAGCATGCTGCTGGCTAAAAGCTGTTAGCATAAGACGTAGCAAACAGGAAGACACGACGGCTGACGTTGCCATGCGCAGCGGGGCAGGAAACAGTATACCTTGCTTTCATAGGCTAGTTTGTTAGCCAATCAGAGTCCAGCAAATTCGAATAATGAATATGAACGAGCTGTAGCCGAAGCAGCCTGACAGAAGGAGCCGGAACCACCCGAATTTTAACGCAGACAGATTGAAAGGTTTGTTAATAAGTGTTTCCTGACGTTTTTTAGATATAAAATGTTTCATATTACAGGTTAATACTTAGGAAATAACAACAAAGTCCTGAAATTTGTATGAAATGGCCTATTTAAACATTTTTAGTCTAAAGTCTTTCCTTTGAACTGTGTGTGAATATTGAGAATGTAATGGCGCCTTTCCACTGGTATTCTCTAGCCCCGAAGACCAGTTGTGTTTCCATTATTTTCACAGAAGTGAGGGTGAAGGCATGGATGAGGGCGAGATTTTGTTTTGACCAACTCTGGCTGTTGTGGTCTTTCACAGCACGGTAGTCTGCTTTCATCTTCTTCATCTTCTCTTGACACTGCTTTGAAATCCACTGAAAGCCACGAGCAACCATTGAGTCTGAGAACTCTCTAAAAACGTTTTGTGTAGCTCCGTCCAACTCTCCCTGTATCATTTCTTCAGCCACCAAATACAGGAAAGTTTTAACCTCAACATCGCTCCATCGACTCGCCATTTTTAATTGTAACACAAGCGGTAACAACAACAAAAGTTTAGCTGTTTCACTATTTATTGACGTAACTTCTGGCTCTTTATGCCACACCAACCAGAGGCCGGCAGTGAAGAGGTGGGTGTGCTAGCGTCATCATCTATCATAGCCAATCACTACACAACTGGCACTGCAGCTCGACTCAGCCCTGATTGAACCACCTCAGGAGGTGGCACAAAAAATCTGCGGCTCAGACCCAAAAATGGATAGTAGAAATGCTCTCAAACCATGTGGTTGGTGAGTTACCAACAGTAAGTTACAAAAAAATTGATTAAAATTGAAGCCAATGTGATGAATTTTGGAGTTATCATGTGCAAAGTTACTGTAAGTTCAAAATCAATGTGTTGCAACAGAAAAACTGAATATTTTCTTCCCATTTTGTGTCTTCAACTTGTCGCCAACAGTCGTGGACAGTTTTAGTTCTTTATACTTCCCTTTAGGAAGAAAGTAAACCCTTTCACAATCATGTTAAATCATTAAGTTTTAATTAACCCCTCAAAATGCTGCATTTTCCTCAACTCCTTCCATAGGGTGATACAAATCCCTTCAGTTTTATGTATGATATGCAGGATATTTCAAAGTGTACCCAAATATGAAAAAGTAAAGAACATATACGGTTTATGTTTTATTCATTAAAACCACTAGAAGTCACACAAACACATGCACATACTGCCTACCGGCGAGCTGTTTGCCCATGTTCTCCAGCTCTTTGGAAAAGAGGGAGTCTCCAAGCAGCAGTCCCGTCTGCCCCACAGAGCTCCCACCTCTCATAGCCTTCAGATCAGCGTCCCAGACAGACTGACGCTAGTTAGTGAGGAGAACAGAAAAAAAAAAAAAAAAAAAAAAAAAAGAGTCAGTCACATTAGAAGAACGACCCTTCAATTAACTCTTTATACAATTTTCAGCTAATGCTGAAAATATCTGAGCCATATCTGCTGAAGAAAAGGGAGCCAATTATTATTTTATGGGCTTTAGAAAAACACAAGAAACCACAGAAAGTGTAGATGAAAGCAGCCAGGGAACTCTGTTAAGTGAATGTGGGTCTTGAGATAGTCAGTCAGTAGTGGTTCGGGACATTTTTTCTAACACTGATCAGCAGGGGCTTGTATGCAGACTTTAATATTGGCATAGAGCCTGTCAACAGCAAATTGTGTAACGTCAACGAAGCAGCAATAAATCCTGAATTGCTCCCCTGAATGTGCACAATATTGTCTGAAAATATTTCCAAGCAAATTAAAAGTCATATAAAATATTTTATGTTTTGACAAGTTCATTCACACCACTCTTAAAGAAAATGTACAATAAGGAAGAAAATGTGGTATACGGACAGAACGTTGCCAAATCCTAAGATGGCGGCGCGCCTGATCCTACAACTTATTCCTTTGTGCTTCCAGATGATCTGAGGAGTGAAGTGCCCATTAGCTCCAAGCACACAGGTGAGACATAAAACTTAACAGCCATAATTCCACCAGCTGTTTGTTTAGTTTACATAAGATAAGTTATGATACCTTCAATGCCAACACTTACATCACTTGATAAGTGAAGATTTAAATCAGAAACAGATCCGAATGCTGACAGAGTTCGAGTTCTGGGAAATCTGGTGATGAATGTAAAGTGAAATGTTCAGCTTTTTTGAAATTGCAGATCATTTTTACCATTACAGCTTTCTTTTTTGGTTTTGTTTTAATTTTTCTTATTTGCTTATATCTTGTTTAAACACTCGTGAAATAAAGAAATTCAATCAGTTTACATAGAGTCATTGTTCAGGCTCAAGGTGTGAATTTCCTCTCGGAATAATGTGAATGTTTGTAGAAAACCAAAACCTGGATCTTTCTTTTTTTTCTCAATCCTTAATCTGAGGTTTTCAACACAGGCCTGCATGGGGTGCACATGGCTCGTCTTGGTCACCGAATTTCACACCAAAATAAGCAAAATCTGCTTTTTAAAATTTTTTTTACAAAATTTATTATGTTTTGTGGCTGTTTTGATGCAGTGAAGCATCATAGATGTGGCAAAAACATCTGGATCATGTTTACAGTTTCTTTACAACACCTAAGATGTTTTTGCGGTAATTAAAGGCAGAATTCTAAACCCTACCAAAACTCCCTCAAAGCTAAATCTGATATGAAGGCTGATAACCACTATTAAAAAAATGTGATGTGATACAGCAAAATAAGTAGTATTTTTGACATCAGCACCACAAAATTAATAATAAGCAAATATGATGAAGGGCAGTGTAATATCTTTCTGCACTTAAATGTTGTAAATAATGCTGGAAATCATCTTTATAAAAAGGTTTTTGGCAATAATAAAATACAATTTAATTGATCTAATTAAACAAATTAACAGTAATGATCTTGCATTATAAGTTGTCCCTGCTGGATGGTGATTCTTTGACGAACATCAAGAACTGTTTTGAGATCAAGCATTATTCCAAATGTACCGAGCATTGCATCAAAGGCCAAAGTGAATAAAATATAACTGGAGTTTGATTTACAAGTTTAAAATATGAATGCCCAGATGCTAAATGAAAAGATTATCCCCAGCCTCAAAGAACTTGACAGAGACAATGTTTTTCTAACGTGATCCACCACACATTGTAACAATCTGAGTTTTTTTTCCTTTCTGAAGAAATAAAAGTATGTTAAGTATGTCCTCTGACTTGAGTCCAACAGATGAGCTTTGGTGTATTTTAGAAGGGAAAACATACCTGCTAAAGCAAAATGCAGCTATAAAGAACATGAGAGGATTTTTATCGGCCATAAAACAGAAAGATGGACAGTAAAATCGGGGAATGTTACTCAGGCAGGTGGTTCTCCTTTATGTTGCCTTAAAGTTGTTTTTAGGACTGACGTTGGAACATTTAATCTTCAAATTAAAATTGTTAGTAGAATATAAAACACTTTAAGCAGTTTTATGTCCTTAGAGCAGAGGGTTGTGCTTGGTTTTTGTCTTATAATGCAATCGTAGCGCTATTCTCTGATGTATGTCTGATCATGAAACTCTGCATCTATGGCTTCGATCTCTGTGCCTGTCAGATGCATAAAGTATTTTGTGGTGTCAGAACCACAACACCACAAGCCAGTCCCTAATTACAGCCCTCCAAAAGTAGCGATGTGAGTCGAACAGCTGAATCCACTCCCTTTTTTTTTTTCCTTTATGTCTTTTTCTTTAGTGGGATCTCCTCAAATCCAATAGCATGATATCATCTTCTCCTCCTCATCCTCTTGCTCTGGATCTTCTCAGCTCTCACAAACAAGACCACCATCAAAAACCTAAACTTAAAAAAAAATCTCTAAAATCATTATTGAACTCTAAATCATTACATTTTTAAGATACTGCAGCCAAAAATCTTTAGGAAAACCAGATCCCAATCTCACTGTTTTAGTAAAGATCTGATTGATGCCTCAGAAACTCGCTTCCTTCTTTGGAGCAGTTGATAGAGATTAGCCTTTTGAAACATTTTAATGCTAGACAATAAAAAAGCTTCTTGTCCTATTTATGTTAATTATAAACATACATTATCTCACTGGGACTAAAGACCAGATGAATCTGATATACTGAGACTGCCAGCGGTTCCCCTCCTCAGATAACATTAGTGTATGAATAGACATCACAATCAAGATCCAACTGAAGTCATACATATTTAGAAAAATCTCATGGAAAATATTATTATGTAAAATTAGCATTATGATGATTTAAAAAAAAAAAGACATTGGACACAAAAATCAAAGAAAATGGGATCTGATTAAAGCCTGGAAACACACAATGAAGTGATGAAGAGAGATCCCTATTGTTCCTGTCCCTGACCGTATGTGACATAATCACATATGGGTTGAATCTTTTCCCCCCTCTGTTTTGATGCTAAGTCAGGACACTTTAATCTACGCAAGAGAAGAGACGGAATCCTTTCTCATCCCAAAAAAATAAAGAGTAGCTGGGACAACCAACCCCCTCCCCCTCTGCAACACAAACAATGACAACAACATTGTAAAAAGAAATGGAAGGAAATTAAAGCGAAAAGGGGAAAACCCTCTGCTGGTATTTTTGCTCAAATGGTAGGTTCTTCTACATTTAAAGCAAACTAAAGAGAAAACTAAAGTGTCACACAATAACAACAACAACAACAACAAAAAGGATTCCATGTATCCTTTTTAAAATGACAAACCAGACAGAAGGACTTTTGGATCTACAAAATTGCAAGAAATAAAATTTTTATGTAGAAACACAATGGATTGATACTCATGACACTTTAACATGTGCTGAGAATGCAAAGAAATTACAACTTTATGGAACATTCCTGCAAATGTCAAGCAACTTTTCTGCAACCTTTTATTCAGTCACAGCGAGATAGTCTGACTAACCAACAGAAAAGTAATGCTGGATAATATTAGCAAATCATGTGATTGGGATGTAGCTTTTTAAATATTGCAGTAACTATCCAAGTTGCAGTAAATCCACATTTTTTCTCGTGTCTTTCTCTTCTATCCTCACAAAATTCTTCATGTTCACTCTGGCCGCTATCATTTCAAATGACTGCGAGCCTTTAGACCAGCTGGAGTCCATCTGATTGGCAGTTTAAGTATGTGATTTATCGCAATTGTTTGCAGAATTGAAATTGCATTAATTGACATGAACGAGTTTCAATATATTGTTCCGCTCGTCTCATCTTTCTTACATAGCAATGAGGAGATAAAGGAAATATGACATTGCGTTCCAGTTTTAATGAATTCCTGTTGTTTTGGCACACAGAACAATCAACTAATGGATTTTATGGACTTGTGTACAAGACTGAGAGGCTCAGCAGCCTGACTGTAGCCAAAAACAAACAGGATATTGACAATAACACAGTTCCTTAGACATGTAGTATACTGCCTATCCTTTAGTTATAGCTGATTGGCCAACAGATGGCTAGAAAATAGATAAACACAAACAGATGTGTTTACAAACTATGAAATTAATTATTTGTATATAAGTCAGTTTATTTCCTCTCTACTTTTCCTCAAGTTTGCAAATGCATGATTTTAAGCATTTTTCAAATTTATTTTTTTTTAAGCTTTTCCATAGTGAAATAAATGTGATGCAAATATTGTTGACAGAAAATGTATATATCCCAAAGAATTAAGAAGTAAAAGTAAAGACAATATAAATGTAAATATTTGACAGCTTCAAAGATACTGTGAAATGTTATATTGTAACAGAAAAAGATGCAAATAAAATAATGATCTACTCATTTAACTCTGATGACAGTAACTGTTGTGATAAATCCATCTTTTCGCTGCTGCAGTTTGTGCTTGTGATTTAGAAGATGGAGGGAATGTCCTGTCCATGTGTTTTAGCAGTAAATTCCACATAAATAACTATAAAGTACAAAAATTGGAAACAAATGATCTGAATTTCAGTTAGTTTGTCTAAGGGGTGATGGGTATGTGAGGAATGCCTGTCCAACATGGGCCAACATTCAGTTCTATGCAGGACCAAGTAACCATATTCTGTCTTTGTGAAAGGGATTTAAAACCAGAACAATCTACTAGAAGAAAAACGCAACTAAAATTCTCTTTTACCATCTGACATGCACCAGATGAGTCCACTGGTCGATGTATGTCCACAGCAAGTTCCCATAAAGTTGATATCATGCCCTCGGCACCGTCCTAGCACCGACTTTGTTGGACTGCAACAAGATAACCAATCTGTTCTTTGCTGTAATTTGTGCCATCAATTCATTGCAATCCTTCTCAATGCTGATAATGCATACATTGATATTGCAATGATAATAAATTCGCAATATGTCTTGCAGAACTAATAGCCATGTTGTGGAACTGTGAAAGTGTGGGAGGGACATTGATGGTGATTATAAAAAAGCCATATCAACATTGAATTGTACAAAAATCACCATGGAAATCCAACAAAACACCATAAAGTTCTGGCTTTTTATCACACACATTACATTGCATCACACTAATTATCAAACTTCAATCAGAGAAGCAGAAAGTTTCCTCTTGCAGATTTTACAACCGTAACAACTGCACAAAGCCAACAACGAATAAAACATAAATAAGGTCTTGCACAAGGAGGTTGTAGAAAAGGGAATTTACTCAAGATGTTATTTTAAGAACCTATCAGTCTTTACAGGCCAATTATCACCTGAAGGAGCTGGCGGAGACAGGGGGTCTGTCAGACCAATAACATTAACTATTAACAGTATTTACTTTCCAACATCACCAACTCAGAATGGTTCATTCAACAGTACAAGACATGCATCATTTATAGACAGCCATAAAGATGGTCATAATAAAATATGACCCAAACTTCTAAACATGGAGAAAAACCAATTATGCATTTTCTCCTTAGCAACCAAAACAGCAAGTGAATAAACAACTGACCTCTTTTCTACCAATGCAAAGACCATTTATGTTTTCATTTAGAAAAAATATATACTTTATTCTTTTACATTTCCCTCTCCTATAAAAGCTGTGCATTACCTCTGTAAAGTGAAGTGATTGCAGCCCAAAAGCCTGCTGTTAAACTTACAACAAGGTATTACAACTACCATTTAGCCTTTAAAAAACTTTATTGTGCACAAAGAAACATTACTCAAAATGTAGAGTAGCAAGGAAGACTGTTTAGCAGGAACGATATACATGATTCCTTCAGCTGTTATAAAGCTTCATTTTGTCATGTGCAACATGTCATAAAGACTGTTTTAATTATGGAAACACTAGTTTGAAAGTTATTTTACTGGGCTACAACTGTTGGCAGCTAGTTGGAGACAAAACACATGGGGGAAATGTGCAAATCTTAGTATATGTCTGTGTAAGCCTAGTATTAAGGTCCTGAGAGATGATGGTGTCCAGGAAGTGAAAGGACTCCACTGTGTCCATTGGGGACTTTCTAAGGGTTGTAAAGGCAGGGGGCTAAGTTCTTCTTAAAGCCCACAACCATCTCCACTGTCTTAACTGCACTGAGTTCAAGGTTGTGAGCTTGCACCAGGACACCAGATGGTCCATCTCACACCTGGAAGCGGATTCATCACCTTCAAAGTTGACACCGATGAGGGTGGTGTCATTGGCAAACTTCAGGAGCTTGAAAGACTGATGACTGAAGGTGCAGCTGTTGGTGTACGGGGAGAAGAGGAGAAAGAACACAGCCCTGAGGAGATACAGTGCTGATGGTCTGGGGGTCTGAAACCAGTTTTCCCAGCCTCAAGTGCTGCTTCCTGCTGGTGAGAAAGTCTGAGATCCACCTGCAGGTGGATTTGGACACATGCAACTAAGACCTTTTTTCTGCAGAAGATCCAAGATGATTTTGTTAAATGCAGAGCTGGAGTCCACAAACAGGATCCTTGTGCAAGGTCCCAGGGAGTCCAGATGTTGTAGGATGTGATTCAGGGCTATGTTTACGGTATCGTCTACAGACCCATTTGCTCTGTAGGCGAGCTGCAGGGTGTATAGATGAGGGTCCGTGATGTGTTTGAGGTGGGTAAGCGCAAGGCGCTCAAAGGTCTTCATGACCACAGAGGTCAAAGCAACAGTGCTGTGGGTATGAGACATGTGGTCCTTGGTTTTTTTGGGGACAGGGATGATGGTGGAGGTTTTGAAGCAGGCTGGTACGTGTCATGTCTATAGGAAAATGTTGAAGATGTCTGCACACTGCTTCCAGGTGGAGGGTTGCTGGGGGTTCTGTCCCTTAAAAAATCTGTTGACCTCCCTCTCCTGAATGGACAAGGTGTTTGTTGTTCAGTTGGAAGAAGGGGTCTCTAGAGAGATAGAGGTGACTTCTGGGGGGTGACGGGGGATTCCCAGTGTCCTGCTTTAGGAGCTGAACCAGGTCTGACTAAGAGCCATGTGTTTAAAGGTTTGCAAAAAAGTGCCAGTGACTCAAAGTCTGTCTCAAACTTCAGAACTCAACCACTCATGTGGTGTGATGGTCTTCCCCTACTGTAACTAAGTGAATGTAGGTTTACACAACACAAAGGAAATTGCTGCCCATCACTGTGGAATTTTCTTGCCAATGTCACTGCAGAAGCTCTAAAAACTACCTTTGAAGTTTATCATGGAATACTGAAGCAGAGTAAAACTCTATGCCCTTCAGCAACGGGCAAATAAAACATCTAAATACATTCAGTTGTTTTCTTGAGCGTTTCTCTTTTAATTGACTCCATTCAGC
The DNA here is from genome assembly GCA_006937955.1 of Pachypanchax playfairii. Lineage (NCBI taxonomy): Eukaryota > Metazoa > Chordata > Actinopteri > Cyprinodontiformes > Aplocheilidae > Pachypanchax > Pachypanchax playfairii. Next base: position 1,525,225 of record SSNP01000018.1, on the reverse strand, counting down.
CTCTACTCAAGTGCCCTCAGAGGTCTGTAGGTAGATTTCTAATTGCTGTATCATCCTCGATTGTTCTGCAAGAGCTGAAATACCCACAAGATGATGGATAGGGTTAGCTTGGGTCTTGTTCTGTTAACAAGAAGCTTGAGGTGGTTTTCACTCAATCTCAGACAATAAAGCTGCAGAGGAGAGAGCCACTAGGTAACTGATGGTTGTAAAGGGATCTTAATTGTTTGGTGATGGATGTAGGGAGGACACTTACTGAGACCGACACTTGAGATAAGGCCTCGCATTCCTGCAGTCGACCCGCCACCGCATCAACCCCAGGCAACTGAGCTGCTCCAGACAATGCAGACAAACAAGGAAAACAAAGGACAATGGAGAGAGCAACAAAAATATAGATATGTATCCAAACAAAAAATAACATTTTGAATTGCAACTCACAAGTGATGTCAGGTACAGCTTGTTCCACTATGTGAGTCCTGTGTTCTTCTTCAGACCGGTTGTTTGACAGAGTGTCTCCTTGCAACCTAGAAACAGCACAAAACACATACAAAACTGTACTCAATGGTAAGCAGCTCCTTTTACACACTGAATGACAAATAACAATAACACAAATAAATATCAATGTCAGTCTAAGGTAAAGAGGAACGGTTTAACATTTGCTCTTTAAGTTTTTGAGGTTAAGGTCAGTTCAAGGTCAAAAACCCTGTCTTTTTTAATCAGAGCTTATCCTCCTATTGAAACTACATCTGGGCTTTCTTTAATAAAACCATGATGATACATAAAAAGAAGCAGCTTCTCTCTGGTTAGTAAAGAAATAAAAGAGAAAAGATGACACACAGTCTCTGTTTCTCTTTAAGACATTTTGTAGCTGTTCCTTATCATTGTGTTTTTTAAACTTTTAAACTTTTAAGTGTATTTTATTTCTTTCCAGTCTTTTACATCCATCTCCTCATCTCTTTGTTTTAAATGGCCATTTTATAGCTGTTAAATGAACATGAGATGTCTATCACTAACCCTTCTTGGGCTATGAACAAAAGCAGCTCATGGTCACAAGACTTAGCTACTATCCCCTCAGAGCTTTTTTGCATTAAAAGGGGATCCCCACAATACAGACACAGCCACAACAGGCCTTACAGTGTTTTAATCTTTAAACAAGTGGTTCAAGTCTCCCAGCAGATGGAGGGAATGCACTGTAAATCACAGTAAATACAAAAGATGAAAAAATGATCTGCATTTGAATGTGTTTGTCTAACGGGTAATGGGTAAACATGGGCTAACGTTCACAGTTCTGTGGAGAACCAAGTAACCCCCTACTGTCTTTGTGAGGATGATTTAAAACCAGAACAATCTACTAAAAAAATGCAACTAAAATTCTCTTTTACCATCTGACATGCACCAGAAGAGTCCACTGGTCTATCTGGGTCTATGATAGAAAAACATGGAAACCCTCCCACGGTGTGAAGGCAATTGTGACGTTGCTTCATTCTGAGTACTTGGCAAATAAGTTATTCCCTGCTGTCTGTTGAGTCTTGGAGTTGCTCTACTCCACGCTCACAATCTGTATGTCCACAGAAAGTTCCCACAAAGCTGACATCATGCCCTTGGCACCATCCTAGCACCCACTTTGTTGGACTGCATCAGGGTACAGCTACACACTAGAAGATCGCACTACGCCAACACAAATTCATCACACAATTGGGTCAGAGCCAAGGCATGAGGCAAGAGCGGCAATTTCTGATGACCTAGCTACGCTAATGCATGGGCCCCATGCCATGGATATGCTGTCACCAGACTGGCACCCCATTCCACCCAGTAACCCTACAACCAACACAACCAACAAAAATCTACCTTGCTGCAGATATTTTGTGTTTTCTCAATCTATCATCCACTGCATTCTAAGACCTCACCAACACCTGCCAAAAACCATTCACATTCCTACAGTTTCATCATCTGGTGTGAAAGCTCCCTTATCCTGACTGCTCTTTGACCTCCGACTCTACTTAGCTCTTTTTTCACCACAATATAACTTGAGAGAACATGCATGCTTTAATAAAAGTATTTATGCACAATAAACCCCCATGCCTGTATAGTACAACCTTAATGTCAGAGCCCATATTGTTATAAAAAATAAAACAAAATATCATTTGGTGCATGACCCTTGCAAAAACTTATGAAAGATTTGGAGGTGATGTTACACAGCACAAAATATATTTCTGACATTTCTGGTAGAAAAAAAAAATCAACCCAAGAGCACAAAACACTTTTGATACAGATGTTGTAACACTTTACCACAGATTAAACCATGGAACAAGGATTTAAAGCAGCAAATAAATAAATAACTGTCAACAAAAATCCAGCGATAGCGCTCATCTTTCAGCATCGCCCTGCAGCCTGTGTATGGAACAAAACCGATAAGCTACAGGAATGAAAGAAGAAAAAAATCTGCAGTTTTATGAGGATACACGTTAATCTCTGACTGGCATCAAGAAAGAATTTTGTCCACACCTGTGTTGTATCGCACTCAAAAGTCAGAAATCTGAGCCGATGCTGGATCATGGAGTTTAGCAGGGAATGTGTCAGAGAAGACAGTGTAAAAGAGAGAAATTATGATAATCTATATGATTATCAGTGCAAGAATCACAAAAACAACATGGAATGAAATCAAGACATGACGTTAACGCTGTAACATGTGATGTAAGTGCAGATAAAGCAGAGAAAGGATGATATAGGACTGAAATAGTGTTAAATGTAAAGAATATACATTTGAAACAGGCTTAATACAAACTTAGTGTGGAAAACATTTCAGACTTTTTGCAAGCTGATGGTTAAAATATTAAAGCTATTGGTTGCAGGGTGAGCACCTCCTAGACAAAAAGTGTTCACTCAAACACACTAGAGAGATTTGGATAAACTTTTTCCAGAAAAGCTTTAGGTAAAGTCTGTCTACTTTAATATTAATAAGTACTGCTTCATTCCCCAAAACAAAGTCAGTCTTAAGTTTAATATATCTATTGATAAATTTTGACTACCTAGGAAAAATCTCCACCAAGAAAAATGTTTATTTTACTGGTATGCTAAGCAGTGGTAGTGTTGGCATTTTAGTCTTTCTTTAACTCTGTATCACAAGCCAGATAACAGAAGTTTAGAAAACATTTACCTGGCACACCTAGAACAGATGTTCAGAGTAACTTTGGCCTGGGGTTCAGGCTGATAGGAGCTGCGTCCCTGGCTGAACTTACTGCCGGACGGAGCTAGTCTTGTCACACCCTCCATCCGCAGGTCATCCAGGTCCTCTGGAGGCAGAGAGAGCAGAGCACAGACAAAATACAGAGAGGAGGAAAAAGGACATGCATTAATCATGCTTTAGTTTTATTATTGTCAATAGGATTCTTGTACCTAAGCGAGCAAATTCTATCGGCTCAGCAATATCAATGTGTATTTATGCATTCACAAGAACATGCATATTCTGAAAATTTTACAGTTCTCATTACAAAAAACTGTTTTGTCTGAGTTAGTGACATCAGTGGGATAGAGCAGAAGCAGTATTTTTAAATGCAGCTCAACAAAGACATTCAGTCTGCAGTACTCATGGACAACATTAAGGGGGATGTGTGACACCATCAAGAAAGTTCTTGGACCCTGTTAGAGCTTGACATTATCCGTCAAATCCATCAATAGGGCGATGGTCACAAACAGGAGCAAACAGATATATAGGTGGGTGGAGTACTATTCAGAGCTCTCCTCCAGAATAAACAATGTTTCTGCCAGCAAGAGCCTGCCAACCATGCATGAGCTTGACAATGAGCCCATCACAGAGGAGCTGAGCAAGGCTATCCAAAGTCCAGCCTCAGGGTAGGCCCAAGGCAGCAACAGCATCCCACTTGATTTCCTCAAGCAGAGTAAAATAAATCTCCTACAACTACTGTCTGAGCAGTTGTACCAGTATTTGCAGGAAGGTGCAATGTCACAGAACATGCATGATGCCAAGATTGCCATCCTGTACAAAAACTAAAGGTGATAGGGGTGACTGCAACAAATACATAGGCATCTCCTTCCAAGGTGCTTTTAGTTCACCTGCAGAAACTATCAGAGCTCATCTACCCAGTGTCATGATGTAGTTTCTGTGCCCATAGAGCTGGATATGATTTTCTCTTTTTGCCAAGAACAGGAGAACTGTCACAAGCATTATATGCAGCTTGGCTATAATTAAGTCCTTTAATTCCTTTTTAACAAGTTGCTTGGGAAAAGAAATGAATAAGTGACTGGCAATCAGAGCTAAGTGAGCTTTACGGCAACAATCAAGTTGATCTAGAGAAGGACATTTTATGAATTGGTCAATATTAAACTCTACCATAGTGAACCAATAGCACAAACTCTACAGGAGCACCCTCAAAATCACAAAACTAAACCTAAACTCACAGGATCATTTTAAAGATCCCGGACGAGCCCCCATTTAATGTTACGACCAGGCTCAACCAGGAGGAAAGGGAAGTAACATTAAGGTTTATTTGTAAGGTTTTGCTTCACAATAAAGGTAGGATCAATCAAAAATCAGAGGGTTAATCACAAAGAAGAAGAAAAACACAAGCCTCTGAATAAAAGAAAGAAAACACCACCAAACATTACCACAAACTTAGGAGATTTCCAATGGTAGAAACACTGTCTTCTGTAACTAAACAGAAGTGTGTCATATATATTTCCCTAAGGACATCCATGAACTGGCAAAGAGAAGAAGGAAGACTGGTTGCCTTCAATTGGGACATTTGCAAGCAAGACCTGACGACTATGGGCATCAACAGTGATTTATCGGGATTTATCGCCACCTGCGTAGTTTGAGAGATAAAAACTGAAAGAGAAGTCGTTGACCTGTTTTCACACCCACTATGAAGGTAAACACACCTGTGGAGCTAAAATATTCAACAGAAACCTCAGAAAAAACAATTTTAATGGAATGGCCTCTTTAAGAGATGAGAAGATCTCATTCCACAAGTTTGAGATTTGAATATGGTTAAAGCCTAATGTAATATTTTTATATCATATCTACTTACACACATCTGTCACAGTGTTAGCATAGTAAAATCTCAGATTGTACTTTAATGACAAAACAATGACAAAAATGGCAGAATAAATGTCTTTGTAGCCAAGCAGAAACTTGGGACAGTAATGTTAATAATAAATTTGGTTTTAAAAGCTGAACTATCTCACGGGGCTTTTTGTGTCACATTTCCTTCGAAGAAAGTAATTCAGATCAAGCTTTTTAAAGTTATTTGATGTTAAATCAATATTTTCGGTAGTCACAGTGACAGTGTTTATGCTGTTCATCTCAGACCAGAAAAAATGTTGTTTTGCCTGTGAAGCCTGAGGTGGGGTCATCTTCCGGACACACTCACCTCACATGAATTGTAGTGCGTTCCTGACTTTCTGCGTGACTAGTTATTTGAAACCAACCATGATACTTTTTGTACTCCCTCATATTACATTGCCCCTGGTTTTGAAAAGAAAAAAAAATGGGTCTCACACCTTGCAAGAAGAGAATGCATGACGAATCACCTGGATTAGATTAGATGACACTTGTTCATGAGAACCTTCTTCACCTCCATCAATCAGCGTAGCATTGATCTAAAAAAAAATCTCTCAACTGTCTATGGATAATGATTCTGACCAGACAGCTAAATGCAGCACTCGAGACTAATTTGTGAATCAATTCTCACTTGTTTTAGAAATCAAACGAGCCATATACAAACATTAAAAGTTGGCATTTATAAACGGCTCATGACTCATTATTAAAAAAATTACTTCAGCATATTTTTTTTTCCACTCTAAACATGCCACATTGAGTAATGTCAATTTGTAACTTAATGAGATGGTAACCCTAAAATTTCTTTAAAGATTCAAATAGCATATATAAGTCATTGTACCTAATTTTTTTAGTAAGTCATTAAAAATATTAGACAAACACTTAGTGGAGAACTAGAAAAAAGGAATATAAACTGAGATAAAACATTTAAGATGGCTTTAATTCAAACTGCAAATATAAAATAACTGCTATTAATGTTATAACATTTGTGGTATTAAGAAATTTGTTATTTATAACAAATAAACAAACAATATTTTGATCATTCTATAAAATAGTTGCAATTTTGGTAGAACTTTATGTTACAGCTTGTAATAGTGTGGTAATACCTGATAATACACAACACATGGTCATTGCATAGAAACAATTCACAGTGTTTATTGTTAAATTATTAAGCTCTTTGTGTGGTTTTATTGGGATGCTCCCTGAAGTAGAATCAAATAACGGGTCACATGGGAAATCTGATTTATAAGATAGACATTACTATGTATTTCCTTGTAATTTTAAGTGTTTTTTTTTTTTTTTTGCTGTTGTTGTTGGTTTGTTTTACTGTAGTTTTACATGGTGTTTCTATCACACAATTATATGGTTATAACTTTTTTATTTACTTAATGTTACACAACTAGTTCAAATTTATTTCCCATCCATTATAACATTATCTTGTTATTATTGAGCCATTATGTGAAGTCCTGCTGTCATTAAAGCATCATGGTGCTTGACCGCAGGGTTTGCTTTAGAGTTTTAATATCTAGTCATAATTATTTGGTTTGTTAGTTTAGTTTAAAGTTTTTGTTTTCTGTTCCGTACTGCATTTTTTGCAATTTTTCCTCAAGCTCCCTTTGTTTTTCAGCCCATCTCACACCTGATCCCTGTCTGTTAATTACCCCAGCTGTTCCCAATCAGTAATCACCCTTCCCTGTATAAATACTACCCAATTTTTCTCAGATTATCCTGTGACCTTCTCTGTTCATGTGCTCTGTGTTTCCTGTTTGCTTTAATTTGTGCTCCAGCTTTTAGATTTATTTGGATGTTTTATATGTGCTGCCCTGTCAGCCCTTTTTTTCTACCAAAGTTTTGCTTTCCACAGAGTCCAAATCTACATTTTGGGTCCTTAAAACTCATCACTTGCAACAGGAGGAAAATAAGGATGAAAAAAGTGCATTGTTTTGTAACATAATTATTTAGTCAATTAACAGGTTCTACTTTTTGTAAAAATACATAAAAAAAAGCTGAAATATTTATGTTCTCAAACATAAATATCTCTCAAACATGTTGTTTTACTTCCTTTTTGTAACATGTTCCCTTTTATAATTGCCTTTTTTTCGCTTTTGGTTCTAAACCCTACAAATAAATAAAAAATTTAAATGTGATCTATCATTTCTGAACCTGTTTAATCCTGTTCAGCTGTCAACAGATGACAGATTTGAATGTAATTATAGTGAAAATAAAGCCATATGCCACTTATCCAAGGATCCGTGCTCTATTTAATATATGGGATCATAGATACACTTTTTTCCTGAATGGAGCTAAACAGCTTAGCGCTAATATGTCTGACAACTTAACAGGCGTTTCTGACCAATCATGTTTGGACAAGAAAGAAGCTACATCTCATTTCATATCATTTGCTTTTGCCCCTGATTATTTACAGGTCCACTGTGTTTCTGCAGGTTTGACCTGATACACATTTATAAAAGTCTGGAAGATTTTTAGTTGCTTTACATTTAGATTTTGACAATAGTGTCACTCCTGCAAACACCACCACAGATAAAGTGTTGCTTTAGTGTGTTTCAGAGGGAAGAGATAAGCTACATTTCAATAATGCCCTTAAGCTGGACAGCAATATTAAATGTCCCATTCATCCTGGAATGTGCTGGAGAGGAGGGGGCAGAAAGAGCCACCAGCGATTTGGGCAGTTTTCTGGTCGTGGGAACTGCTCACTTCATCGCCTTCCTATTCCTGTTCCCTCCAATCCATTCCCACTTCTTCCCCAATGACCCCCTTCTTCTTCTTCTTCTTCTCTTGGCGACTAACTAATGTGTCATGCCGGATTTTCTCTGGGTCAAAGCTTGTGATACAAATCATTACTCGACACTTGGAAACATTCACATGTGAGACTGCAGCTTTCATGAGATACCCAAAGAAAAACCATTAAGCCGCCCTAACCCCGACAGAGAACACAACCTCAGTGTGCACAGCTGCTTGTCACCTCAACTCCTGCTTTGTCTCTTTGACTTGTTTCCTTCTGGTAGCGACATTATGATACACTGACCGAGAGAAAGACCTCAGTGTCTGAAACAATAAATTGACCACAGAAAAATAAGCTGAAACATGAAGAAACGGGTCATAATATTATGTTCTCAAGCAATTACAATTATATCTTTTGTTTTGTTTCTTTTGAGACACTAACAGAGGGAATGATTACACATAACATAAAGAGACAAAGCTGTAAATGGGAATAGAAGAGTTATTTATCTGATGTGTGTGCGTCATTATAACTTTAACTTCTCCATTTGTTCTGAATATGAGCCATTTGAATGGTAAGCAACATGTTTGTTTAGTTCATTTAGATTCTTAATCTCTATTGAAGCCTGATCTAATGAAAGTGTTTGAATTGAAGTGAAGAATTTGATCAAAACAGACACAGTTTTTAAAAAGTTTAACTGGTTTTAAGATGCTGCTTTTTTAGAAATGGGCACCTCTATAATCTAACAATAAACCATAAAATTAATTTTTGGAGCTTTATTATCCTATTGTCATAGATATCTATCTATCTATCTATCTATCTATCTATCTATCTATCTATCTATCTATCTATCTATCTATCTATATATATATATATATATATATATGTATATAGGCAATGCAAAACAAAACAAACAAAAAAAATCACATCAGTTTAGTTTGTGTGAGTCGGAAAGTGAGCGAATGAGAGACTGCAAGACAAAGATGCAACAACTAAAATCAGGATAAACTGAGAACAAATTAAGACATAATTCTAACACTTTGTGATTCAATTGCAATGTGAAAATTTGCGCAACATTCCGTAGAATGCTACAAATGTATTTGCAGTGTTTCAAAAAAAAAAAAAAAACAGAAAAAGATAAGTCCCAGCTTAGATTTGTTTATAGTCAGATTATTCTGATTAGGATCTTGATCAATGATGACAGATTTGTTGGTTTTCAGGTCAGATTACATCCAAGAACAAAGCAAATCAGGTTCAATTTAACATGGAAAAGTTTTGAAGTTGTCTAGGTTACAAATAACAAATGCAGCCATAATTAAACCTGATGTTGAATTATCTTTAATACTTAATGTAAACTAGACTCAAAGCGAGACTTAGCTGCCTTTTCATGTGCACATTTCCGAATCCGTGCTTCTGTCGAAGACTGTCAACAAACCATGTTTGGCTTATAAGTGTTCCTTTCCTCTGTCTGCTTAGTCAAACACAATGTGTGCACACTTTACACATTCACAATGGAGTTCAGTTTGCCTCCAACACAATAACACCATGATAAGTTTACAGTATGTCTCCCCTGAGACCGGTTTGTCCTGAGACCATGTGTAGACACAACAAAAGTCTGTCCACACTTGTCTGTTTTTCACATTTTCCCTCTCTGGGCATCGGGGCAGCGATGCATGTTTAAAAGACAGAGCAGATGAATAAAATGGGTCTGTGCTGAGAAGGTGAGTAGAAAGAGTATGAAGGAAGAGTATGAAGGAAGAGGGGAGGGGGGGCATGGAAACTATTCAAGCGATGCTATTCCCAACAAAAGGCCTAAGCGATGTGGCATTCCGTGCTGCAATCACTCACTCATGAGTTTAAGCCAGACAGGAGGAGAGAGGAGCGCACAGATAAAGTGTTTCTCCTCTTTCCAAGTTTCCGTGTAATTTAATGTTGTTTGAACAGCGACGGACTGACTGGCTCGTCGCTGAGCGTCTCAAAGCTAAAAAACAGAGCTCATAGTCATAATTAACCTTACAGATAACTTAATGTACACCTTCGCCGAGGATGTGTTGACAGATATATACAGATAGGGTAAAATCATCTCCAGCTCATGTGGAGATGGGAAGACACGCACGTGCGTCGCCCTCGTCCAATCCACTGCATTTCATCGACCGCTGTGATTTACTGCGTCTCATCTAAGTGAAATGATTGAATTTTCCATTCTTTCATGAGCAGCGGCGACACGTAACCACAAAACACTGGGCTCTAATTAATAGTGTGTACGCAACAGATGCTTTGCACTAAAATCTCTTCTCTCACACACACACACACGCAGGGACCCACATGTGTGAGCGGCGCACTCAGACGTGCCGCTCAGCAACACACGCAGTGACACTTGCAGACCTCACACTTTTCACTGGCCTCACACATACAAGCAGCATTTGTGTTTCATTACACCCTCAAACACGACGTCTCCACTCAGCGGTTTGTCGTCGAACGACGTCGTTTGATGTGATTCGCGACTGAGACACATTTGTTTGACTTGGTAGTAAAAACAATATTCCAACTTACATATCATAATTATGTTTTGGCTTTCAATACCCCTTCCCCCTCACTTTGAAACCTCCTCCCCATCCGCCCTTCTTGTCTTCTCCGAGCCTCGAGGCCCACGCGGCTCCAAGCGCAGGAGTAAAAAACCCTGATCAGAATCAGATGGGAACACACATGAGTGGGGTAACATCACAGCTCTGAGGTCTGGGGAAAGTTTGATCATAGAAGTTGGTGCAAAAATTCTTTTAACTTTCATTCTTACCACAAATGCAGCTCAGATGAAAACACTGCTGTAGAAATAGCTGCTTGATGTATCAATTCATGACCATTTCGATGATTAAATTTGGTTTTTATCTTGAATGAGTCATCGGTCTTATTTGTACTGCATGAGAAATAAACATCAAATGAACAAACTTCCATATACAGTTTTAAAATTTATGCCATTTTTTTTTGTTTTACAAAGATAAAGTAAAAATATGTAGCTTAAAAAGACAAACCAGATCTTTTTGAACGGTCTCAGTTTGAAGTTTAATTCTGATTGGACTGATACTAACTAAAGTAGACTGCTATTATCTTCAAACAACCCCAATCAAAAAGATGTTCATGCAAATACTTTTTAAATAAACTTTTTACACTGTTCAGTTACTTTGGTGGAAATATTAAAAACATCTTCTGGAAGTGGCCCAGGCTGCAGCAGGGGCGCTACAGCTAGCTGCCTTAGAATTAACTTGTGTTAATGATCATGCAATGTAAAATAAACTACAATGTAAATGTTTATAAAATATTGTTCCCATGTTCCGCCATGAAATGTAAGAGATTTTTTTTTATTTCAAATCACAGCAATTCATTCATTTTATTCCTGCTGGCAACAGCTATTAACTTCCAACCATCAATCCAGTCAGAATTAAACTCTGTTTTTCCAAACTGAGGTTGTTCACCAGCTACGAAATAAACTATTTATCTGTCTTTGTTTCAACACCATAAACTTCCAACTTTGATCAGAACTGAAGAAGCAGTTCGGATGAAAGCTGAAATATTTTGTTACTTTTACTAAAGCAAACTCTTGTGGTTATTTCTTAACTTTTTGTTTCCAGATTTCTACTTTAAAAGTTCTGATTTAACCCCTACAACATTTGGATTCATTCAAACAAAACCCGTCTTAGAAACCAAATATCGCACAGTGTCATCTAGTTCACGGCTTAGAAGATGGTTTCTTTAATCTTAATCTTGAGACAGACAGAAACACTGATGTTTACAGCTAAGTAAGCCATACTGAACATAATGCATCTATTCACACAACTTCTTTATCTGTAATTCTAGATTACAGAAATCGCCACAGATTACATACTTGCACTCCTATCTTCAATCTTTGATTCTGTCTGGCTACAATAGCCAAAATATATCATCACTGTATCCAGTCAGTTCACATCTGTGCAATCGCCTGCATCTTTTCGGTGCAACTGAGGTGTTTAAGAGCACAGGACATGCTGGCTGAGAGTGGAGCATGTGCTGCAAAATGCCCACAGGTAATTGCCTCCAGTATTACTGCTATAATCACATGTCAACTCGCCTCTTGATTGCATATCCATCTGCACCAGGGAGACTTTTACAGGAATCAAACTGGGCAATTTTACTGAAGGAGGTTCTTTTCACTGACAGGCTGGAGGTGAGCGCAACAATTTCAAGCTGCAACATCAAGAGAATTTTAATGTCTGTGCCACTTTCACCAATGAAATGTAGCACAGAATATGTTTCCATCCACCTCCTCTTCCCTTTAAATGAAGACACTGTTTTGTTTGTGTCAGTTTACACCGTTTCCGCGGTAACTGTTGTGTCTTACGGTGTTTGGACGATGATAAAGGAGGCAATGGAGGTAAGAGGAGCGTACGTGTGGCGTCAAGAAATTCACCGCTTGTCTGCTATTATCAACACATGCAAGGATTTAAAAGTTCAAGAAGTTAATAATCCACAAGTGTTACAGAAGCAGTTTGTTTAACAGTTTGGGTGTTTATTTGAGCCACACTTCTGCTTGACAACAGGGGCAATTTTAGAGCAGTTCCTTCTCATGCATCAGTTTTAAAGCTGCACTATGTTTGGTACACTGAGAGGTCGGCAGTGCAGTTTTATTATTTGTTCCATCAGATCAGGTAAATGTTGCTCTTTTACAGGCATAAAACAAATACAACATAGATGGGGTGCTAAGCACAAACCATGTAATGATCCAAAGAGAATAACTGAAGAAGACAATCTGCATATCATTCATTAGGTTCAATTAGTTTCAGATTGTTTATCTAGCACTGGGAATGATGCAAAAATATGGTTATAACCCATATAGTTTAATATTTAATACTGCTTTTACTTGAGCTCAAATTATTTGCAGAGTGACTCAAGGACTTGTGCGATGTTATAGTTTGGTTTTTAATAAGCTGAATTATTTGTCGAAGGTAAAATTCACAGTGTTACGCTCAGAAAACTCTTTCAGAGACAATAAACTGTTTAATTTGTACCTGAATTGCACTTTGTCATTGTTTATAGAAGTAGCACAGATGTTAAAGCAAAAACAAAATAAACACCCTCTACTGACTGGATGCAGTATTAGTTTGGAGCTTCGCTCCCTCCATTTAAATAAATTGAACATTTTCCTAATAAAATGCACCGTAAATTTTCCAGGTTTCGGCTGCTGTTGTACTTCTTATTGACTGTGATTTTGAAGGAGGTTTGATTAGCCTGATACATTTATGCCCCTTTTCCACCGACAAATCGGCACGGCGCGCTTGAGAGCGGTACAGTATAGCGCGGATCAACTCGTTTGAGGCGGTGGAAACATAAAGCGGACGTAAGTGGGGATGTCGATTCGCGCTTTACAACATCAGGAAAATCAGAGCCTTCCTCACAGACCACACCACACAGCTTCTGGTCCAGGCCCTGGTCTTGTCCCGGATCGACTACTGCAACTCATTGCTGGCCGGTCTTCCGGCGTCCTCGGTTAAACCTCTGCAGATGATTCAGAACGCAGCAGCACGTTTGGTCTTCAACCAGCCCAAGAGGGCTCATGTCACTCCGCTGCTCATTTCCCTGCACTGGCTTCCAGTTGCAGCACGCATCAAATACAAAGCTCTGCTTCTGGCTTACCAGACTCTAACACACACAGCTCCTACCTACCTTCACTCCTTCATCCAAACCTACATTCCCACGCGTCAGCTACGCTCAGCCGCTGAAAGACGCCTAGCGCTTCCACCACAACGTGGCATGAGATCATGTTCCAAACTCTTCTCCTCTGTTGTCCCCCGATGGTGGAATGACCTACCAAACTCGGTCCGATCCTCAGAGTCTGCAGCTACTTTTAAGAGCAGACTTAAGACTCACCTCTTTAAAGAACACTTTCAGTCTTAATGTAGGAGTGATTTATGATTTATGATATCGATTTGAGAATTTATCTCTCACAAAAAAAAAAAAAAAAAAAAAAAAAAAAAAAAAAATTGATACACTTGATGTATCAGCGTCGGAATTAAACTGGACTCCAAACAGTCCGCCTCCTTATATTTTTTTCCTTCTCTTTGAATTCTTGCTTGTATGTTCTCTCAATGTAAGTCGCTTTGGATAAAAGCATCTGCTAAATGACAGTAGTAGTAGTAGTAGTAGGGGCGTGCCCATCTGGTTATGAAAAGTGGTGCTCAAAAGTCTTTGTCCGCGACGTCACAGCGCGTGAAACAACAACAACAATGGCGGATATACGTGTGTTTTTGTACTTTGGACTCTGTCTGTGGTTCATTTTGGTTGGTTTGATTTTTGGTTCTTGTGGAGGAAGTCGCCATTGTCCAAAGTCAATTGTATTTTAACATAAAATATTTGTATGGTTGCTGGGAGTTTTTTTAAGCTTTTTGCGGGAGCGCTTCTATACCACACCACGTGAACACCACACACAGCCGAGCCAATCAGGGGCTACCACTACGTAGGTAGTCGTGTCACTGGTAGCCGTTTACTGGACCAATCAGTAGACAGGTGGGCGTGTGGGCCCGCTTTGGGCCGCTTCGGACCACCGAGGAGGTGGTCTGAAAAAAGAGGCCGGGTTGGCGCGGAATGACGCGGTTAAGACCCGAGAAAGGCGGTGGAAAAGGGTCCGCAGGGGGCTAAAGTGAACCGAGCCGCACCGTGTTCTGTCGGTGGAAAAGCGGCATTAGTTGTAATTAGACATTTGATATTTTAATTGTGTGCACGTTAGCAGATGAGACTTTCTCTAGTTCACAGATTCTGGCTCTGTTTTGTATTGAAGAAGATGGAGTGTCATGCATCCAGGACCGGCCCTGAGCTGCAAGGTGCGAAAAAGGATTTTGGCGCCCCCTACTGCCCAGAACAGAAACAACGTAACTCAATAACTGGATTACGTTACAAAAATATTTATTTAAACTAAAATGAACAGTAGAGACGATAGATATTTAATTATTACTTATTTTGCTCTTTACATGAGATGAATGGTGTGTTCAACAGTTTGTCCAAAAAAAAACAAACAAACAAAAAAATAAATAAATAAAATAAAATTTGGCGCCCCCTCCAGCAGAGGGCGCCCTAGGCAATGGCCTAATCTGCCTATGCCCAGAACCGGCCCTGCATGCATCTTTAGATACAGTCTAAGGATCTGGAGGATTTCTGAGTAAAAGTCATATTTTGGCACGAAACAGAAAAGTTAAATGAGTTTTATTTAGATCAAGACAACTGAATCCAATTCAGTTCAAGTAAATCCAACATAAAGCAATTTATAATATACAAAGAAAAGCCAGTGGATCATATCAGGAAATAGTAGAGAGGACAAACACAATCTTTGTTCTCTTTGTATTTTAAATAATTCAGGATTTTATTGGTCGCAATTTTATCAAATACTTCACACTGTCTTCTAATAAAGTCGTTTCCTCCATCTTCCCAGATCTCCATAAGATGAATCTCAAAAATCCCACTCAGAAGCAGTGGTGTGATGTAACACAGCACAGGGTGGAGAAAATGAAAAAATAAAATAAATATATTTCAAAAGTCTCTCTCTTTCAATCATAAATACCAGCTATTGGATTGCACCATACTGCAGGCAATGCGTGATAGAGGAGGATATAAAAGAGCCACACACATGTAATGTAACTCATCCAGCCGTCACTCCGTGTGTATCAAAGATCAAACAGAGCTTTATCTCACCCTCATCTTGTCCCCATCAAATCTTCACTGCTGCTCTGACATCCTCCTCTCCTGTTTCAGGATTCATGCCAAAGTGTGTTAACATGAGAGCAACTCAGTCACTTTTCAGAACAATAAAAACACATAAATGAGATCAATTCAGTCTAAATCCTCACACTGGATTTTGCTTACAGTCGAGTAAAGGTTAGAAAAACAATCAAAGATCAACATTCTTTCCATATTTTGTGTCATTGAAGATAAACAAAGAGATTCCAGCGCTGACCAACACAGATTTCAACTACTTTCCTGAGACGAGCTACAGTAAGTTCACTGTGGATGACACCGACAGTGACTCTGCAGCAGGGAGTCGACAAACTCACAGCATCAACTTACCCTAAAAAACCCACAGCGAGGCCAGAAACTGGCTGTTTCTTCCCACACACTGAACTTTGCTTGTTTCTTGCCTGTGATAAATGTATGACTGCGGTCTCACCACCATCCAGCCAAAACTAAAATCTTAACATTTTCCAATGTTTTTATAAGAACATGTGAGTCATATTTATTTTCAATAATGCTTAAATTGTGGTTAATATTAAATGCAGAACTAATAAAAACAACTGGGAGCACACAGTTCCATGTGTACCTGAAAGCAACACGACTTGAATCCCTGTTTTTGCTGTCAGTTATTTTTCTTTTTAAAAACTTCTGAACAGAACAAACAAACCTGAAGTCATGCTTTTGGGTTTAGATTTGTATTAAACTGGGGAAACATTGGCTAGATGTGCTATAAAATTACTATAAATTGCTATAAAATACTATTTTCCAAATATTGGCCAAAAAAAAACACACTTAACATGGAAAAGAATATGGAAATGGTGATTAATGCATTTGATTCTTTTAAACCTTTTTTATTACAAATCCTAATGTCTCAGAGCGGTCGCTGGACGCTGAGGTCAGCCCGTGTGTGTTTCCTGCCTCCTAGTGGAAATTTGGCAGAATATTTACTGCTTATTGTAACTCTTCTCTCAGATAATCCTGACTGATCGCAAACAAGCCAGAGGGTGTTTAAACTCAAGAACAAGCCAGTTAGTGGGCAAAGTCACATCCAAATGACTTTAGCTTGTGTTTTGTATTGGGAGTGAACACTTGTTACCACAGAATGAGTGTTAGACCGCCACAAAACACAGAAGTGCCCAAATTCTTTGGTTTCCTTCAAGCTAATTGAAAATTAGAAATTCAATTCTCATGAAAAGTGATTCCGTTTAAAGCTGCAGTCTGTATATGTCTGCATGGATTTACTGTATGGTGAAGAAAAATAAAACTGCAACAAAATATTGTGACAGAAATAGGATGAAAAAATTTGTTGGTAACACAAATAATATCACATGATAACAAAATATAGTTTAAAAACACAGCACAGGATTAAAAAAATGCAAATAAATACTAAAGTTTAGGCTGTTTTAAATGACATGGGCACTGAAAGGGACAGCTATAGTGATTGATATTTCTGGTAAAATCTTAAAAGAAAAACAAAGATAGAAAGACAGAACATGCATCATTTTTGCAGTTAAATCCAAATTCACTCATCAGATGAAGAATTCAATAGTCACAATAAATAAAATAAAAAAAAAAACGCACAATTCTTGCTTTACTACATTGTTGCCACTAGAGGGCAGCATTAGCTAATACGTGAATCTCTGAGGCTTGACGTTCATTCATGTCCTACATGAGGTCTTAAAGGGTTGGAGTCCATTACATAAGACACAGACAACATCCTGGTTTGATTGACAGTCCATTACATATGAATGATAGTTATTTCAACCTTCGCAAGTGTTAGTTTATTTATAATATGTCTATATTTATCTTGTGTTTGGAGGAATACAGCGCAAACAAAAGGATAAATGACATATTTTATACCACAAATCAAGGAATAATAAGAAATATTAAACTTTACAGAGTAAAGCAGAAGTATCTTTAGTGGTAAAAATACAATTATTTACAGTTTCACCTGCTGCTGCGAAGACTACAAGCGCGTCACTGAAGCCCTACGAGTTTAATAAGAACCATGTAACATGATGTTTTAGCTGCCTGTGGACAGCAGTGTAAATAATAAGGATGAATATGACTTTCAGCGATCAATATACCCTCAGGTAGCTGTAACCCGGACAGAGTTGCTGGTTAGGTTGACGTATCATCGTGTGATAAATGAAACATTAACCCTCAATGAGATGTCAGTCGCACTGAGCTAGAAAAGCACTCGTAGAGCACAGACCTCCGCCAAACATCTCATATTGAGATTTACACCAAAAAATTAACTTGTATTCTTTAACAAGCACCTGGACCATTTATTGTGTTAAAAACAGCCTGATCTCACAATGATAAAGAATCATGAAATAAATTAAAGGATATAGACAATAATCAGGATCAGTCTCAGAAAAATCTAACCACTTCTTCTTCTGTGGATCATTTCCAATCTTTCCTGAAAATTTAATCAAAATTCATCCAGAATTTTTGGAGTCATGGAACTACATGAAACTAATCAAATACCCCCTAGCAGCAGTACGCCACATACATTTTGCGTCCCGCCCTCTCCATGGCAACAAATAGGACAAATCTTTTTTTTTTTTTTTAAATGTTGACTTGAGCACAAACAGAAATAATTTATTTGATGCTAAACAGATTGTGTGAAGGTGAGCAGGCGAGAGTTTTAACCCCACATGCAGATATACACAATCTAGCTTAGCTCTACAGATAACGTATAAATGTTGCTTTAGCTCTAATCAGCAGACAACAACAGCTACTGTAAAGTAAAAAAAAAAAAATCAGCATGATAAGAATAAATAACGTGTCTCTTTGGTGCAAAAGTGTCTTTAAAATGTGAAGAAGAATCTTCAGTCTAGACCGTTTACAAGCAGTCACAGCATTTTACTCAAAAGTCGAAGCAACGCTTTGATCATGTCGACATTTGTTGCAGTGACGGCGCCTGAAACCCGGAGGCGTTTCTGTCAGACAACAATGTGACCCCGCGCATCACCCTGATTCAGCTAACAACCAGAAAGCTGCGACAGAAGCGCGTGAAGCTAAAGACCTGCGCAGATCGTGTGTCAACATAAAACAACAACACAACAGAAGCCGCTTGATAGACACGGAGACGCTATAATTGGAACTTGTGTTAGACACAAAAACAGCCTGTCGTGGGTTCTTCAAACTGATATTTCATGGCTGCAGTTTCAGGGAGGCAGCCTGAACAGAAGCTACATTTCCTCAACTAGCTATTAGTTATTATTTTAATTGAATTGTGTGCCACCTGCTGCTTGTGCAGATGCATGTGCAGTGTCACTTTGAACTAGTTTAATTAATAGATTCACCCCCGCTGATGAAGATTACTCCAGCAAAGAGGAAATTTAGGAACGAGTGACGGAAACAGAAGCATTGGCTTCAAATTCAGTGGAATGCATTACTTCCTGTCTGAGGATGTTCCTTTGTTTATCCATCTCAAGTCAGATTATTATAAACCACAATAAAGCAAGATTCCATGTTTTAAAGATGTGGGAAACTTAGTCATATGGGGTTTGAGGCATTACCCAGAAGCTCCATGGCATCGTCTTCATCCTCGATCTCTTCTTCCAGGATGGACGAGGTGGGACTGTTGACTGAATCAAAGGAGTCCTGGGACAACATGGCTGCCAGTAGCTTCTTGTGATGTTGCTGCTGCTCCTTTAGCCCTTTGCTTTTTGTTTCCATCTTCAGACTGAGGAAGGAAATAGAAAAAAAAAACATTCAATCATGTACATGAGTCAAAAATGTACTCTTTAAGTATTTAAAAGATGGATGAGTCCTTTTGTTGTTATGTTATTTTGATTTGTAAACAAGAAGAGTTCAGTTTTCTTGCCTCAGCTGTACGAGTAACTGCAGCCCATGATTGTTAGAAGATTAAACACCAGGAGAAAAACACAATAAAAACTTCCAATCATTTTAAAACTGAACGAAAAACAAAAACTAATCCAAAATCCCAAATATCCATTTGGATTATCATCAATTTTTTTTTAATCTGCAGTACTCACTGTGACGAGACATTAGCTTGTCAGTTCAGTCAGAAGTAAACTACATTTCCTCAAACAGATTGTCATTTAGAAATTTCAGCAGAATCCCACATCAAAAGATCTGAACTGTCCCTTTAAGTTCTACACCATCAATTTATCATCTTCAGTCTCAGTTTATCATCCTGATAATTAATTCCCTGCAGCATTTACCAACATTTCTTTTATGCAGCATATGCAGACACATATTTTCACATCAAAACAAAGATTTACAAAGTAAACTTTATCAGGAATGCTGATTTTCTTTCACTTTTAGAAAGGCAGGCTACTGCATTCCAAACATATTGGAAAAATGATAGAACCAGAGGCCTATTCATCTGATGTTAATCTCTGTTTAATGACTTCTGTTTCCAGCTAATGGGAAAGGGTCAAAAGAAGACTGATGCAACATTTCAGTTTGTTGTTTTGGGCTAATTCGATTAGCCATTTCAATGTTGCACAAGCTGTTTTCTGGTTTTTTTTTTTGTTTTTCCTTTGGCAGGAACCGTATCTTCCTTTCTTTCAATATGAAGGTAAATTTCAACACATTAAATATTATAACCAATATTAAAGCTGCTATAATTAATTTGCATAACAAATTAAATTAACTTTTTTTTTTCATGCCCATTAAAAACGTTTTAACACAGCATGGAGAAAAATATGTTGTGAAGATTAAAAAAAAAAAAAAAAAAAA